>PVIY010060929.1:0-11429 GCA_004026745.1 Myrmecophaga tridactyla | reverse complement strand
AACCTTACTGTTAGACACACCTTCCCTTCCTAGGACTTTGCCCTGCGCTCAGCCGTCCGATGCCTCTTCCTTGGGAAGGCAGAGGCCAGCCCCTCTGCCCCAGGGCCTTAATTGAAACGTGGGGTGTAGGATTAGGTTCAGTGAGGTGAGTGACAGGGACACGCTGCCCTTACCCCCAGGTCATTTAACATCTCTCTGTTTCCTTCTGTGGTCTCCCATCCCTCTCACTCTTGGTCAAGTGGGCCTCTCCGCTGCCAGCTTTTAGTCGGACCAGGGCAACTCTTCAGGGGTAGAGTAAATTAAAGGAAAAACGAGGGTCCCTTCCCTTAGTCCCATTTCCTCTCTCTGCATCCATTCTCCCTGTTGTCCAGCCTGGGCTTTGCATCCGTCACTGCTCCCTCCACTCCTCAGAAAAGACATTCAACTAGGATGTTAGGCATTTAAAGCTTTCTTTTTTGGAGAGCTAAATGTTCAAAGGACAGCCTGGTGAAGAAAATAAACCACTAATGGTGAATTGTTGTCATGACTTTTTTGACTTGCTTATTACTGGAACACAGGAAAGACTTCTGTTAGCTTGATGATATTATAAACTGGCCAGCCTACGGAGCTCTTTTTTTAATTTATATCATTTATCTAATGATGTTCTTGGATTGTCCAGGTATAATGCTAGCATTATATGCTAGCAAAAAGACTTTTTTCACTTCTTTTCCAGTACTTTTCATTAATTTACTTATTTTATTTTTCCCATGTCTTTTATTTCTTTTTTGGTTAAAGGAATGCCTATTTTAAGAGGTGTGTAAGGGACAGTGGAAGGACAATCTCTCCTTCCCATCCCCCAGTCACCCAGTTAGTTTCTCTTCTCTGGGATTCTCCAGGGAAATAGAACAAACCAGATAAATATGTAAATATATGCGTAGATGTATATATGAATACTGTGAGATTTATTATAGGAATTGGCTCACATGACCATGGCAGTTGGCAAATCTGAATTCTGTAGGGCAGGCCACAAGTTGGAGATCCCAGTGAAGGTTTTGATGAATTCCCCAGGAGAAGCTGTCTGGCTGAAGTAGAGATAGAAATTCTTCTTTCTGTCTGCTGAAATCATCCACTCTCCCTTTAAGGCCTTCAACTAATTCTCTCATTGCTTAAGGCAATCTCTGGAGATGCAATCAACCATAGATGCAGTCAACTAAGTACTGATTTAAATTCACAAAATACCCTCACAGTAGCAATCAGGCCAATGTTTGCTTGACCAAACAAACTGGACACCATCACTTAGCCAAACTGACACATGAAGAACTTAATCAACACAGCCACCATGACCGGTTTCTTGTGAGCCTTCCAGCAGCAGTCATGCACATACAAGCATCTACATGTATATATTCTACTCCCCTGCTCCAAAATGAGTGGCATAAATCAATGACCATTTTATCATGTCACAAACTCTGAGTGAGGAATATTTCAGGGTTCTGTGGGGATGGCTTATCTCAGCTCCAACTCAACTGAATCTCAACTGGGTCTGAAGGCTTCTTCACTCACATGTGTGGCCCCAATGTTGATATGACTCAAAGTTGGAACTATTGAGCAGAATTCTACGTAGTCTTTCCAGGTGAATTGGGCTTCCTTGCAACATGGAGACTCAGGACTCCAAGAGCATATGTTACAATGAACAAGCTGAGGCTGCCTGGCCTTCACTGGGGATTGAATCATGCACCCCAGTGTGGACATGTTCTTGATCTTTGTCTGCATTCTGGTGAGCTTGGACTCATTGTAAAGAAGATGTGACTTCAGTTAAGGTGTGGCCCCACTGAATCAGGTTGGGCTTTAATTCAATATCTGGAGTCCTTTATTGGAGATTGAAAGTCAAATGGGGAAAGAAGCCGCAGGAAGTGCCCAGAAACCAGAAGCCAACAAAACCTGTAAGAGAGAAGACATTGCCATGTGCATTGCCAAACCCATGGAAAAGCAAAGGAACACCAAAGATTGCTGTCCAGCCAGAAGGTTCTGACCTTACAAAGAAGCAAGCCTTCTAGCCTCTGAATATGAGCAATAAATTCCTGTTCTTTAGGCCAACCCTTTGTATGGGATTTGTTTCAGCAACTGGGAAACTAAAACAGCTTTTTAAGACCTGGCATTGGAAATAACACATGGTACAGATGGTCACAAAGCTTCATTCAGCTGCAAGGGGTGGGGCATAGACTCAAGGGGAGGAACATCAAAGAATTTGTGGCCATGTGTTTAAACCACCAGAGTCAGCATACATTCCACTCATTTTGTTTTGTTTTACATGTAAACTATCTTGGCATATATATAAAGTACATATAGGGATAACTTACTTTTTTTTTACACCTGCACAGTAGTCCATTGTAAGAATTTTCTTTAACCAGTTCCTATTGATGGGACTTTATAATTCTTGCACTATTCTCTGTCTTTTGCTATTACAACAGTGCTACGATGCACATACAACACTACCAATGCCAGTCCTTGCCCACACGTCATTTCTGTGTGTGCAAATATATTTGGATGATAATTAAGCTTGTTAGATTGTTCCAAACTGCTCTTCACCAAAACTGATCCAATTTATTTTCCCACCAGCAGCATTTGAGAGTGACTGCTTCCCCGCATTCTTTCCAATCTACTGTGTAACTGAACTCCTTAATCCTTACCAACATGGTGGGTGAATAAGGACTTCATTGTCATTCTCATTGGCTTTTCTCTTATCGTGAGTGAAGCTAGGCATCTTTTCAAATGTTTGAGAGTCCTTCGTATTTTCTTCTCTGTGAATTGTTCATTTCACTGTTGGGCTGTTGGTCTTTTTCTTACAGTAAGAAGTCTTCATAGATTGATGGTATTGGTTCTTTGTCTGGGATGTGAGTTACAACAGTGTGTTCATGGTCCTGTGACTCTGTTCACAGTGGCTTTTTTTTGCTGTGAGTGGCAATTAGTGTTTTTCAAGATGAATACATATATCCTTCCTGCCTGTAATGGCTTGAAGCTGTATGTATCCCAGAAAAGATCATGCTCTTTTAGTTCATTCCTGTGTAGTTGGGAACTTGTGATTATGTTATTTCAATTGACATGTGTCCTACCTCATTCAAAGTGGATCTTAATCCTCTTACTGGAGTCCTTTATAAGAGAGTAAAAGACAGAATAGAAGTCACAGAAACTAAGAGAGACAGAAGCTAAAGGCAAAAAACACAGAAACTCAGAGAGGAAGCCACTGAAGCCAGTAGCTAGAAGCAACGAAACCTAGGAGGGGAGGACCAACAGATGTCACCTGTGACAGAAGAGCCCAAGCTTGCCAATAGCCAGTTTTCAGGGAAAGGGTATCATCCTATTGACACCTGAATTCGGACATTTTCACTGCCTTAGAACTATAAACTTGTGAGTTAATAAATTCCCATTGTTAAAAGCAAGTCCATTTCTGGCATATTGCATTTCATCAGCTTTAGTAAACCAAAACACTGCCCTACATGTTCACCTTAATATATGACATTAACATTCCTCCACCAAGAGGTCTGGTCTTTGTCCCTTCTGCTAGAACCTGGGTGGGCCTTTCTCTTTTGCCCCAACAAATAGAGTGCGACAGAAGAAATACAACATGACTTCCAAATCTAGGTCATACAATGCAATCTGGATTCTGCCTGGCTGGTTCTGTCTCTGAGGATGGCTGTTCTTGGAACACAGCCACATGGTATGAGGATGCCCCAACCACAGGAGAAGGTAAGTGTGGGTGTTCTGGTCAACATCCCCGCTAGGTCCTCACCTCTCAGCTAGCATCTCTGGGAAGCCATCAACTGAGTAAGCTTTCAGATGACCCAAACTCAGCTCTTCAGCTGAGGTCCCAAACAACGTGGAGCAGGGACGAGCCATGCCTGCTCTACCCAGTTTGACTTCTTGGGCCACAAAATCCATGAAAGATGGTAAATTATTATTATCATCTGAGGCTCTAAGGTAATTTTTTTATACAACAATGAATAACTAAAATACTTTGCATTTATGTTAACGTAGCTGTTTTCTTTCACAGCTTCCAGTTTTTTCACACTGAAAAGATCTTTCCCACTCAAAGGTTATGAAAGTATCTCCCATACTTTCTTTATGGTTTTATTTTTCAAGCTTAAATGTTGGATCCACTTAGAATTTACTTTAGTATAAGCAATGAAATATGCATCCAGCTTCACTTTTTCCCAAAGGCTCCCCAGTTAAAAATACATATATTATATTAGATATTACATAGTTTCTTCACTGGTGTGAAATGCCATTTTTATGATGTGCTCAATTCCCATGTATGATTAGTTCTACTTCTATTTCGTTCCTTTGAACTAATCATGTAATAATGTCACACTGTTTTAATTACTATAGCTTTATAGTTTGTTTTAATAATTACTAGGATTAGTTCTCCATCATTATTCTTCTTTTTCAAAATTCATCTGTCTTTATTTGTCTAATTTTCTTTACAGACTTTAAATTCATCTTGTCTAGTTTTCAAAAATATTCTGGTGGCATCTTGATTTGAGTTATACAACAGTTAGGGATTGAACTTCAATGCAGGGAACACATAACTAACTCCTTAGCAAAATGGAGAGTTAGCTTTCTTCTGGTAAACAAGCCAGAGGAAGTCATCAAGAACCTGGGCTATTTCTGGTCTTCTGCTCTGCCATCCTTAGCTTGGAGGTTCCTCTTCACAGTGTGCAGATGATGCTCTACCCCAGTCCTCAAGTCTTCACTCCATGCAGGAACAAAGAGAAATGCAAAAAGCAAAATACAGATCTGCACCCATAAAAGAAACTCTCCAAGAAGCTCCACCCCACCATGTCACAACTGGAATGCATGGCTAACCCCAGCTGCAAGTAAGTCTGGGAGGGTGTGTTTAACAGAATGCATGAGCACCCTGAACAAAGCTGGGTCCTGTCCATTAAGGAAGAGAGGAAGAATGGATATTGGGGCAGTGCCTAGTGTCAACAGCCTCAAGACTGCTCTAAAACTGTAGAGAAATTGAGAGGCAGACATCCTAGCTGTGCCAGTTTGGAGCTATTATGTACCCCAGAAAAGCCATGTCCTTTAATCCTCATTCAATATTGCTGGTTGGAATCTTTTTTATTGTTCCCATGGAGATAATGACCCACCCAATTGTGAGTGGTAACTTTTAATTAGATAGTTTCCATGGAGATGTGTCTCCAACCATCCAAGATGGAATTGCTTACTGGAACCCTTTAAGAGGGAACCATTTTGGAAAAAGCTTTAGAGCCATCAGAACCAACAGAACCCACACAGCCAGAGACCATTGGAGCAGAAAGAAAATGCCTCCAAAGAAGCCTTATGAAATGAGGAAAGAAAGCCAGCAGATGTTGCCATGTGCTCTCCCAGCTGAGGGAGAAACCCTGAACTTCATCAGCCCTTTCTTTGGAATTAAGACATCTTTTTCTGGATGCCTTAATTTGGGCATTTTCATGGTCTTAGAACTGTAAACTTTCAATTTAATAAATTCCCCTTTTTAAAAGCCATTCCAGTTTTGGTGTTTTGCATTCTAGCAGCTTTTCCAAACTAGAACAACTAGCCAAGACTACGACATGCCTTTCCATCTGCTTATGATTTCGCATGTCCCTCATCATTTAAAGTTATTCTCCTAAATTTTACAAATTTTGAAAGTTTATGCCTTAGTGTTTAACTCTTTCATGTCTGTTGTAAATGAGACCATTTCTTACACTATAGCTTCTAATTGTTTGAAAACACAAAATTTTCAATTTCTGTATGTTAATTTTATATACAGTCAACTTTCTGAATTCTCTCATTTATTATAGTTTCCAGTAGATTGAGTTTTCTCAGTAATCAATTCTAATGTGTATACAAGTAATGATAATCTTACTTCTTTCTTTCCCACTTTTAGAGCTCTTGTTTCATTCTCCAGTTCAATTATGTTGGTTGTAAATCCAGAGCCATGTCAAATAATATTGATGATATGAGTCAGCCTTCTCTTCTCCCTGACCATAATAGAAGTGTTTGTAGTATTTTTCCTTCTTGGTTTCAGTATATATATCTTTTACCATTTGTGCTAGTTTGAAACTGTTGTGTACCCAGAAAAGCCACGTTCTTTTCCTAATCCAATCTTCTGGGGGCAGACCTATTGTTTAGGGTGGAACCTTTGATTAGATTGTTTCCATGGAGATGTGACACTCCCAGTTGTACGTGGGACATTTTGACTAGATGGAGAAGTGACTCTGCCCAATTAAGGTGTGTCTTGATTAGTTTACTGGAGTCCCTTTAGAAGGGGAAACATTTTTGAGAAAGCTCAGAGCTGACACAGACAGAGACCTTTGGAGATGCAGAAAGAAAATGCCCCCAAGGAAGCTGTTTGAAACCAGAAGCCAAAGGACCAGCAGATGCCAACCAGCCACGTGCCTTCCCGCCTGACAGAGGTGTTCAAAGCACCATTGGCCTTTCTGGAATAAAAGTATCTTTCTCTAGATGCCTTAGTTTGGACAATTTTATGGCCTTAGAGCTGTAAACTTGCAACTTCATAAATCCCCTTTATAAAAGCCACTCCATTTCTGGTATATTGCATTCTGGTGGCATTAGCAAACTAAAACATCATGTTAAGTAAGTGTTCATCTACTCCTGTTTTACAAAATATTTTATCAATAAGTGACATTAAATTTTTTAAATGCCTTTTCAGAATTTACAGGAAAGTTCTTATTTTAAAAACTTTTTAACTCTTAAGTAATATTGCATTTTTTAAATAAATCCCTTTCAGTTATGATTTTAGGTTTTTTTTAGGACATGTTTTCCTTTCTACATTTTGATGCTATGTTTTTAAGTGAATAAAAGACCATACTTGTTATATCACTATGAAATATTTTTCTTTATCCTTTTTAAAGTTTGTTTTGCTTTGAATTCTGTTTTTCTGACATCAATATCATTATAATTTCTTGCTTTTCTGTTAGCACATACTCAATATATCTTATTTCCATTCCTTTATTTTCACCTTCTCTGTGCCATTTTGTTTTAGCTGTCTCTCTTATAAACAACATATAGGTGTGTTTTGGAGATTTCTTTTCCTCTCGGTTTGCCATCTGTTTTTTAATTGGACAATTTAACCTATTCACATTTCTTGTGATTACTGATATCTTAGGACTCATCACAGCCACCCTATCTTGTGTCTTATATTTACCATGCTTTTTATTTTTCTTTCACTTTTCCTCTCTTTATCAATTGCTTCAGTCTCCTTGATTAAATTTCTAATAACAAAATGTTTGTCATTAAATGTTTAACTCCAGTATTTGAACTTTACTTTTTTTCTTTCACAGCATGCATATAGACAATGTATTTCATCGTCACCCACTGAGCAAAGCACAAACCTTGGTCCCTTGTGCTTCTTTCCTCTCTTTCTCTTCCCCACCTGCAATGATAATCCCATTTGGGATTTCATATTCTGATGGGAACTTTTTCTTTTCTCAGTCAATACTTATTTAAACTTACCAACCAGTTCTACTCATTTTCTTACTCACCACTATTTCTCAAATCCATTATCTTTCTCTTGGCTTTATTTTCAAGTACATCCTCTGGCAGGTATGATTGAAGGTCACTCTTCTAAAATTGTCTTTATTTTATATTTCACCTTCACAGTTGAATGATGATTTGGCCGATTCAAATGATTTTCCTCTGGCTCTCTGAAGATGTTCCCCACGGACCTCCAGCATGTGGTGTTGTGGGCACTCCTTCATTTTACAGATGACGATGGCCAAACCCAGAAGGGAAAAGGACTTGCCCAAGGTCACAGTCAGGGTTAAAACTGGTGTTAGCAACAAAATTTCCTTATTCTCAGTCCAGTCCCTACTAACCCCCTCTCATTTTTCTATAAGTAATACCTGGATATCACTGAAAAATTAGGAACTACATGTGAGCATAGAGAAGGGAGTAAAAATTAGCCCTTATCTCACCTTGCAAAGGTCCAGGATTAACATTAATCTTTCCAGACATTTTCCTATGCACATGTAATTTTTTTCCTAGCAGTATCGTATGGTCTCACAACATTATTTTTTTTATAAAGATGGGATTGCACTATATATATATATTCTGTGCAAATATCCCCATGTCAATAAACACTGCAACCACCTCATTCTCAATTGTTGTTCACTGTTACACATCAATCCTTTGATTAATATTCTCCTAACTCTTCCTGCTAACCTCAAGTCAGAAAGATTGTGGTTTAATATTAGCTTTTCCACCCGTGTGAACTTGGACAAATGCTAACTTCTTTCTGTCTCAGTTTCCTCATTTGTAAAATGAGGTAAGTAGCATATATGGCTCAGGATATTTATTGTTATTAAACTAGTAAGGTCCATAAAAGGCCTGGCATGGTTTCTGTTTTATGGTGGGTGCTAAATTCACAGCTACTGTTATGATGGTGATGATTATGATTTGCCACTTTGTCTCCCAAGAGTCCTGTCTAGTATAAAAGAGATAAATAATGGGACCCCTGTTTCCCTGCAAGCATCCCCCAAAAGAGCAGGCTCATATACCCCTATATTTGACAGGAGCCAGTTCCCTTTTATTAAGCCTGCAATCCAGAAAATTCTGTGCAGGACACCTGGAAGGCCTGCAGGCTGTGGATCAGGGCAGATTCCCAGGGAGCCAAGCATCAGGAGTCAACATCCTTAATTTAAAGGAAAAAGCTCTTTTATTTTCTACTTTTATTGCTTTCATTTCATATTCTTCCGTGTGTGGAAAGAAGGAGGGGCAGGAGGGAAAGTAAGGAGGAGAGACAGCCAGGAAGAGGAAGTGCTGGGGAGCCATAGCAAGTTTCCCACCGTAGAGGGAGGGGGGAGGGGGGAGCAGGTGGAGGAGCACCTGCCTTGAGCCAGGAATCTTCTGGCACTTTACAAGCACGGGCTCCACTTTTCACTATAGGTCGGAGGCCACGTCCGTTTTAGAGAAGAGAAAGTCATTCTAGGAGATTAACCTCTAATATGAATAGCTACTATCATATGCCAGGATGCCTGCCATTAAACTCATTTAGCTCTCACTATGAAAGTAGATATTCTCATCACCCCTGTTCTGCAGCTCATTTTAACTAAGGGAGAATCTAAAACTGGATCTATGGTCCCCTCAACCATTGACTCATACTCTCTTCCAAACCAGGCTTTGAAAGCAAAGAGCTCTTTATTTCCTGGGCCTAACTTCCCTGAAGAAACTGCCCTCTCAGGGCCCCTCCCCTTACTGTCCCCTGACACCACCTGGGGCTTTCTGCATATGACGTCCCCCCCAACCCCGTCCCATCTCAGGTCCTCCAGCAACTGATGCATGGAGACCTTTCTGAAGCTCAGGATCCAACGATAGATATCCTTTTCTCCAAGGACTTTGAAGAACATCGGAAACTGTGGCAAGCCCTAAAAATTCATTCATTCATCCATTTGTTCATTTATTCACACAGACCCAGTGAGACCCAGTTGGGAGCTGGTAATATAAGCATGAGCCAGACACTGACTTTGGGCTTGTCCCAGTATTCCAAGCTGAAAGTCATTTCCTTCAGAATCCGGAGAACTGCCAAGGCTTGCTTTTGGGAAGTCTGGCAGGATTTAAGCATAAAATAAAAATTTTCCTTTCAAATTAGTTACTAAGTTGCTGAGTGCTTTGGCTCTAACTACTTAGTGAATGGAAGTATCAGGAGCTTCTTTTGGCCTAGGGGGCTGTGTAAAAATTTCCTGGGACTGAGAGAGTTTAAAGCTCTGCTCTAAGATAAATTTCTATGATTACATTTTCTGAGTCAAAGGGAAGGCACACTTGACTTTTTACATATAAGCACAAATTACCTTCCAGAGATTTATTTATAATCTAACAGATTACGAGAATGAAAGATAGTTTAGAAACAACATTGATGTAGGGACTCCAAACAGCTGATAACTTCCCTCTGAGCGACTGTCTTATTACAAGGAATCTGAGAACATTATTGATGGTTTAACCACTGACATTTATTTCCATATATGCAAATTATGCATTTTTATTTAAAAAAGAAAATCAGGTTTGTTGAAAAACATTAGGAGAAAATACACCAAAATGTCAATGGTATTTCTTTCCTTATAGTGGGATTTGCAGTGATTATTTTTTTCTTCTTTAGAGCTTTCTGTATTATCTGAAGTTTATTACAATCATATTCAAACTTATAATCAGAATTGTTTTGGGAAAAAACATCTTAAGCAAACCTACAAGTGCTCTAATAAAAACATTTTTACATAATGAAATTTAAAAACAAAAACACTTTAAAAGAAGCCCCAAATATTTTGGGTTAAATCTGCACCCAAATTCCATTAATAAGAGCTAGGGGCACTGTACTAAAATACCTACCTCCTATCATCCTCCATTTGAGAAATGAAACCCCTAGTCATAAAAATAGTTTTTGCTTGCAGTTAAAAGGGAGAGAATTTGAAAAAAAAAAAAAAGTAAAAAGGAAAGCAGAAGGAAAACTGTCTGTGAGCAAATCTAAATTCAGACAAATGTCTGAGGGGCTGTAAAATGGAGAGAGGCCAGACCCAGCTCCACAAGCTTCAGCCTACTTCCGCGGGACAAGGAGCAGGCCGATGGCTTTACACAAAGCCCCGATTTTACATGTGGCTGTGGATTAATTTTAGAAGGCCCTGATATTCTATCTGAGTCATCCTGAGGTGGCCTGATTGGAACTAATCAGGCGAGCCCATTTCAGGCGGTCTGTCTTCTCGTGTGTCTAAGGCATCTGGGCTTCTGCCAGCTCCTGACGTGGGAGGCTCGTTCCCATCAGCAAAAACCATCTCACCAACAGCAGGGAACTGGTCACCTGCTAAAATGTGGCAGGACCACCTGTACGCACACAGAGAGGTTTCCATCACTTGCAACCATGGTTTTAACTACCATTCATGCTGTACATCGGTTTATCCAAATAGAGGAGAAATTAGGAATACAAAGTCATGGGGCAACGTAAAGACCATTCAACATGATCACACCAAGAAAGCAGACCTGAGCCCGATAAAACACCTACTGCACACAAACATGGTGGAGCAGTGATTCCCAAACCTCACCATCTGTATTCCATGGGAACTGATTAAAAATATCAGTGCCTGGGATCGGCCCACCATGCTGATTATGTGCATCTGGGATTTGCCAGGTCAGCCAGATCAGGAAACCACAGTGGTGGGGGAGACAGAGCTGAGTGACAGAGCCCAGTCCTCAGTGGGCTCCTAGTCAATGAGGAAACCACCATGGTCAGAAGGCATGAATGGTGCTGACAACCCTGGGTCATATGCTCCACTGCTGGGGCCGGGGCAGGTCCTATCCAAAACCCAGGGGGAAGAGCAGGATTAGGGGGTTCCCAGAGGAAATGTGGTCCTGCTGTTATGGCAAAGAAGCACGGATGCTGGGCAGGCAAAAATCAGCAGGTAACCCTCAGACTGACATCCCAG
>PVIY010060928.1:0-11429 GCA_004026745.1 Myrmecophaga tridactyla | reverse complement strand
GAGCTGGATTTCTAAATGACCAATAAGGGAGGTCAGATAAAGTGAATGCTGTGGTATTAGATTATAATTGTAGGTACCAGCATGAGCACTTGTTTTTGCATGAACATAGACAGATAGATGATAAATAGCACTATAGATGTATATATAGAGATAGCTATATATATGCATATTATCTCTTCTATGTATCACAATATTATTTATTAGCGTATAATAATAGGATAGCAAATATGAAGTAGAGTTCAAATTTAAATTCCATACTTCTGTGGTTTTTATTTTATATGCTGTATGGCGGGATCACATTTCATTATTTTTCCACATGAGTATCCCAATATTGCAGCATCATTTGTTGAATTTTCGTTTGTTTGGTTGGTTTTCTTGTTTGTTTTATTTAGTTTTGTTTGGTTGGTTTTGTTTGTTTGTTTGTTTTTTGGGAAGTGCATGGACAGGGAAATGAATCTGGGTCTCCTGCATGGCAGGTGAGAATTCTACGAGTGAACTACCCTTGCACCCCTCTGCTTCTGTGAATTTTTAAGTGAAGAAATTGTGATGTAGAATGACAACATGGAAGATGATATAGTAGGAGGCTCCAGGAATTAGTCCCTTCCTTGAAACAGTAGCTAAACTGGAAGAAACTATCAGAGTCAACCATTCAGAATTTTAATGTTGGGTCAAACAGTTACAATGCTCATGAGAGAACCTGATGAAGAAAAAGAATTGTAAATTTATGGAACTGAAAAATAGGATAACAAAAAAAAATAGAATAAAAAATGAAAAATTCAGTAGAGATGTTCAATAGATGACTTCAGTAATATGGGCATTTCCAATGGCAGCTACCATGACTGCGGCCCACATTCCTTGTGCAATTTGCTAGTGCCAGTTTGGGGAAAAATACCTAGTCCTCCAAAGATTACGTTTGTTTTCATCTACCTGCAAGTTCACTGTGGGACCTGGACAGAGGCTGGACATTGTTTTAGCCCACTTATGCTGAAACAGCTTTCTGGGAGGAATCTGTTAGGGAATTTTTACCTTTTTTTTCCCACTTCTATTATTGAATTCAGGCATTTAAAGAAATCTGCAGATCACTGGATGGCTGCAGAGATATCAAATTAGTCCTTGCAAAAATCATCTAGAAGGTCATTAAACAAATGTTCTTGAGGGATAAGCCCCTCAACAAGCCACATCAACAATCCCTAGGGAGGTGAAGAAAATATGATTTCTGAAGTTACTACAATATTCAAAATATCCAGTTTTCCTCAAAATGTTTCTACTTCCTTTCTAATTGCAGATGTTTATGTTTAATATTATTTTAGAAATCATCATCAGAAATGAAGTGGGAATTTGAAATGAGGCTTAAGAATATGTAAGAACGTTTTTAGCAGAGCTAATACCTTGAAAACTCTTAAACTATGTAAGAAAAAATAGTTTTTCAAATGAATGTGCAACTTGACTACATATCAATTTTAAAAGAGAATAATGATGATTCTAGATGCCTGATTAAGACTATATAGGCATGTATATATATGCATGTAATATATATTACAACATATTGAAGAAGATTAAACAGGCTTCCTAAAAGAGTTGGTATTTGGTAAGAAACTCAAAATGTGAGATGGATTTTGACAGGGAGAGAATAAATTCATGACAATGAGAAGCAGGAAAAAAAGAAATGAGTTCCAAGCATTTTTATGTATTTTGAGAAGAGAAGTAGATTAAGTTTTATGAAAGAAAACAGCAGACAGGTTTGAGGAAAAATACACCAAAAGGTCACTTAATATTTAATAGATTCCAGATAAGAATAAAATCATAAGTTGGGGCCAAGATATGTTAGGACTTGAATGCCTAATTAAGAATCTTGTTTTTACAATGTAAGCAAGGGGATAAACATTTATTTTTCATTTTAACTTTAAAAGCTATGCTTACTAAGCTTGATACCTCAGTGCATTAAGTGGTATTGTGTTATCAAAAAAAAAAGAAGTATAGGGAAAATTTACTGGTTTCCTCTCCTCCTCTGTTTTTTTCTTTTCTTCCTTTTTTACTTCCTTGTGTTCCTTATTCAACAAATTGTGACTGGGCAACTGTAATTTGACAGTCATTCAAATAGGGAGAGAGACGAAAATGTACATAGTGATAAATAATATAAAAATATACCCTATACTCTAATGGATTTCAGAATATGTTTAGGGTGGAAGGGTACCATTAATAATTATAAAAATTCATACATTTCATACTGTGAAGGCTGCTGAAAAGACAAAATCTAAAGGTTTATGAAAATATGATAAGGAAAACTGACTTATTTGAGAGGTTTATGGAAGGAAATAGCATGAGATTTAAACGATGCTTCAAAGACAACTAGGCCAATGGGCACGGACCATTGAACACAAAGAGCTAGGAGAACAGTTCTAATTGGGGAAGCAGCCTAAAAGGCTATCCAGAACAAAGCAAATGAGATGGTTTATGTAAAGAGTGTGTATGTATGTATATTTGCATATTTGCATTTGTATGTGGACATTGAGGCGTACCATTCGTTAAATTTTTGAAAATTTTATTTAAAAATATATAGCTGTAGTCAAATGCTTTACCACTGAGCTATACCCCCTACCAACATGAAAAAATTAGAATGAGCATAGCCTAAATATCCCTAAAGAGTGGGAGAAAGATCAAAGATGAAAGGGGAGTTATATAGAGAAGGTAGGGTTTAACAAGTGTATATGATTGCTGAATTATTATATTCTTATTTCCTTTAGTCTCCATTATCTTAGAGCAGCTAGAAGTGAAAACCTAAAATTGTGGAATTGTAACCCACACCAAACTCTGAAATCTGTTCTACAAATAATTATTGTGATGTGTTTTGAAATTTATTGTTTTGCATACATGCATGTAATTTTTCACACAAAAGAAAAAAAATTTCTTCTAACCTCCAGTGTTTTGGGTAGCTAGAAGGAAAAATCTGAAATAGTGGAATGGTAACCCATAACAAGCTCTGAAAATCTGTTCTGTAACTACTTGTTGAAGTGTCCTTTGAAAATGAATGCTTTCCCTTTCTTTTCTTTGTACATATGTTATTTTTAACAATTAAAATGTTAAATATATATATATATATATATATATATATAGTTGGTATTTATTTGGAGAATAGATTGACCAAATTAATTTTAGGAAAAGTCAAGGTAAAAGATTATGAATACATTGAATAGAATGAAGGATATTGTGATTCAGTAGATGATAGGGATGTTGTCATTACTTTGACGGTAGACTGATGTTCCTTGAATTTTACCTGGCAGCCTTGTCCATTTCTCTCTTCTGCAGGTTATTGGCACATAAAACTGTATCAACTATACTAAGTGTTCTCCTGGCTCATATGCTGTCTTTTCCATGGGCATAGGCTATTAACACTTCTAAGTTAACATACCCACAGTCACAGTCTTTTTCCAAAGCATAATTATTAATAAAATGAGAACTTTGAATAAATATATTTATAAATACATATAAAACATGTTTCTGTCTTGATGAAATAAAATGAAATGTAACTACACAATAATACACCAAGCTTAAGACTGGTTAGTGTGCTATATGTAAAAAGCTAGCTGTAAAACAAGTTATAAAGTTATGGGAACAGAAGGAGAAGTAAAAGTAACCAAAATAGTTCTTATGACATAAGAGTCAAAAGATCTGAAAGTCAGAAGGGAATGCTGGGCAATACCTGAGAAGGAAGTTTTTTTGTTATTTATATGAAGGGTAATTATCAGTTAAAAGAAAATTTATTTCGAGTGGAGAGGTCTGAGAAGAATCCATGGAACTTTGCATTTGGGGACTCATTCACATTGCAAAATTTCACTGGTTGGATGGATATAACCCATATCAAGGAATCAGTAAGACTTGAAGAAAAATAGTATTTAAAAGTACATGTACATTAAGTTAAAGGAAAAAAGCATCACAGAGAGATAAACTGTATGTATATGAGATCGATAATTGAGGTCTAAATTATTGGAGTAAATGTGAGAATAGATGTCAAAATGTGAAAATGTTAAGTTAAAAAGATAAAGAACTTGTATTATTTATTAACCTAAAACAGGATGGAAAGTCTAAAGGTGGTGATGACGACGTGTATTTGCCCGAGTGTGTTTGAATGTGCCTGTGTAAGCATGTGCATATGCTGCATACAGGTGAGGAATCAGGAAAGGGGAAGGGAAGGGATTATAATATGATGAATGACTTTTGTTTTCTAGATGAAAAGAGAAAAGAATCTTACTGAGAATGCTCAGAGTGATAGGCTCCCAATTTGCTTGGTGTCTTTGCCTCGTATTTCCCATTGAGTTATCACATTTCAGTGAAATATGATAAACCCCAAGACCTGTGAAATCTATTTTCTCAGTAACACTCTTCTCTCAATTCTAGTTGTACATTTGCCAGAATAACTCAAATCCTTACTTGTACATTCACTATGATTGTTGCAATGTTTCTAAATAATCTCCTTATGTTTAGTCTCTTCTTAAAAGAAACACACATAATGTGTTTTTTATTTACTTCAAATTTTCAAAAACTTTCCCATTCTTAAATGAAAGGTACTTAGTCTGGAATTTTAGGCATTCATAAATTGTCATACATAATCTCAATTTGTTACTATTTTCCTATATAGGTTTTGTGCTACTTGTTATTCCTGCCACAAATACTGGGATTTCTAGACCATAAAATTTACATAGATTTTCCCTCACTCCTAGAAAACGCTCTCCTTTACTACCATCTACTAAACATATTTCATTCACTCACGTTCCCCAAAATATTTCTCTAGCCTGTGTGAATCCCAAATAATAGTTGACTTTTTTTGCTCCAGAGTATGTTCTCATGTCATTAATAATAATCCAACTCACATTATAGCCATATGTGCATTTTTCCTTAACTCTCTAGCCTAGTAAGGTACAAAATATTTAAGAGCAAAGGAAAGTTTTATTATCATTTTTAATTTTATTAACCCTTTCTCTTGAGTGATCAGTATTGTTTCATTTAAAAATGAATAAATGGCACATTGGCCAATAAATTGAAAAACAGATAGAAGCTTGTGGATTTTAAAGCAGATCTTAATTAACTGAAGATTCTGAGTGTTTTTATATATTTTTTGTTGTTGTTTTGAGAATATGATATATCCCTTGTTTCTTAAGTTTCATGTATACTTTTTGACAGCATTTAGACTCTAAATAGCAAATTATAGTGTAGACATTGCTGGTATGCATACATTATTGTGTTAAATAAAATTTTACTTTGAGTAATAAATAAAAGGTTGTTTAGACACAATGTGACATAAAAATACTGCATAAACTTATCTAAAATCAACACACTAATCTCAGGAAAGATTAGAATACATTTAAATATAGCTTTTCTCCAATTTCATTTTCTCTGCCAAAACCCTCAGTGTTTCAAAAGTTCTTTATTTTCAAAGCTTAATACTGACACTTCCAAGGTTTTTATATTTATCTAAATTTAAGTGTAATTATGTAACATTCACTTTTGTCGGCAAATACTATGTTGAAGGAAATTGGAGCTTTAAATGTATAGTTTTATATATTACTTATTTGTTGGAATATTTTTTCCAGGATTAGTAAAGGTTTAAGAAACTAGAGAGGCATCTACATCTGGAAATTAAATTAGGAAATTTCATCTAATGTAAACACAAACTAATTATTGTCTTTGTTATCTTTTAAAGTACTCATAAAATGTAATGCATTTTAACTCAGTGCTTTTAAAAATAAAATCTGCAAATTTAGTCATTATAATAAAAATTTAGCTACTATTAGAAAACTATCAAATAACTTGAGTGATCAGCAAGCAATTTTAGATCTCAGTAGAATACCAACTTAATTTCTGAAATTCAAACTACTTTGTCCTTTAAAGGTAAAGATAAATGTAGAGCTCATAAGTGGGAAGTCCCTTTCAAGTTTACTCCAATATAGAACTCCATACCTTTGCATATTTTGTTCAGTACTTCATAATTTCCCCCTTAAAACGCATTCAATTTTCTCTTAAAATAATTTGAAATAATATTACCTTAAATAAAATTCATTGTGAGTCACAGTGAAGCAAACTTAAGGAACATTAATTGCTACTTGCATTGTTAGAATAGTTCCAAATGAATATAGGGAGCTTTCTCTTCAGAATCGTTCATTGCCTGAGACTGAAAGAGAATTTCAAGAGCAAGGAAAATGTATATTTCTTACTTTTATGCCGAGTCCAGCTCGAGCAACAGTTCAAATAGGGTCAGATGAGGCAGTGGGAGATTTATGAAAAAACACAACCCAGAGTATAAGAGAGAGTGGGGGCCAGGTGGTTCATTGTTGGACTGATAGCAACCGACCCCGAGAAGCCAGCACAAGTTTACTTTATACTGCTTAACAATAGAATTCTAGATAACGTGTGCAGCACATGACAATGTGTTTGACATAATGAATAGAGATACAGAACTTTCTTCAGAACAGAGGGAACATTAATTGGCCTTGAAACTGCAAAGGCAGAATTTTCCCAAAGTAAGGGGAAAAGACATCATTCCTGGACATCATTCCACAGGAGACCAAGAGGCCGTGTCTTTCCCAGGAGTCAGATGCCTGTTTCATGAAAAACCTGGCCTGGGCCCTAACTTCTCCCCCATTTTTATTCTTTAAGAAGAGTCCCAAGTTTTCTATTGATGGCACATTGCAACTGTGACAGTCTTAGTTAGGTTGTTCCTCCCCTGAGGAATGTTACCAGTCTTTGGTTAATCAGCTCTCCACTGGAGCTTTCACAAAGTTTCTCCTAATTGTCCTTTGTGACTGTACCTGGATTAGGTTGTTCCACCCCTGAAGAATCTTACCCATCCTTGGCTAAACAATTATCATCCGCAGCTTCCCTTAATTTTCTCCTGGAGGCCCCTTGTGAATGTGCCTGTCTTAGGTTGTTCCTCCCCTGAGGATCGTACCCATCAATGGCTAAGCAGCCATCCTTGGGACTTTACTAAATTTTCTCCTAATAGTCCTTTGGAACTGTATCTGTCTTAGGTTGTTCCAACCATGAGGAATCTTATCCGTATTTGGCTAATGAGCCATCCTCGGGGGCTTTCCCACATTTTCTGCTGATGGCACTTTGTGGCTGTGCCTGTCTTAAGTTGTTCCTCCCCTGAGGAATCATACCTGTCTTTGACTAACCAGCCATCCTCCGAGGCTTTCCCAAATTTTCTCCCTATGGTCCTTTGTAACTGTGCCTATCTTACATTATTCCTCCAGTGAGGATTCTTATCTGTCATTGGCTCACCAACCCTCCTCATGGGTTTCCCAAATTTTCTCCCGATGGCTCTTTGTGACTGTGCCTGTCTTACGTTGCTCCTCTCATGAGAAATCTTACCCATCTTTGGCTAACCAGCCATCCTCCGGAGCTGTCCTAAATTTTCTGCCTATGGCCCTCTGTGACTGTGCTTGTCTTAGGTTCCTCCCCTGAGGATTTGACCCACCTTTGGCTAACCAGCCATCCTCTGGGTCTTTCCCAAGTTTTCTCCTGATGGCCCTTTGTGACTGTGCCTATCTTAGGTTGTTCTTCCCTGAGGAATCTTACCCATCTTTAGCTAACCAGCCATGCTCCAGGGCTTTCCCAAATTTTCTCCTATGACCTTAGTGACTGCACCTGTCTTAGTTTGCTCATAACCCTGAGGATTCTAACCCATCCTTGGCTAACCAGCCATCTTCCGGTCTTTCCTAAGTTTTCTTCTGATGGCCCTTTGTGACTGTACCTGCCTTAGGTTGTCCCTCCTCATTGAAATCTTGCCCATTTTTGGCTAAGCAGCCATCCTCTGGGGCTTTCCCAAGTTTTCTACTGATGGGTTTTGTGACTGTACCTGTCTTAGGTTGTTCCAACCGTGAGGAATCTTACCCATCTTTGGCTAACAAGCCATCCTCTGTGGCTTTCCCAAATTTTCTCCTGATGGCCCTTTGTGACAGTGCCTGTCTTAGTTTGTTACTTGCCTAAGGAATCTTACCTGTCTTTGGTTAACCAGCCATACTTCCGGGCTTTCCCAAATTTTCTCCTGATGGCCCTTTGTGACTGTGTCTGTTTTGATTGTTACTCCCCTGAGGACTCTTTTACTTGTCTTTGGCTAACCTGCCATCCTCAGGGGCTTTATTAATTTTCTCCTAATGGCCCTTTGTGACTGTAACTGTCTTTGGTTATGCCTCCTTGGAGTAGTCTTACCCCTCTTTGGCTGAACATTCATCCTCCAGAGCTTTCCCAAATTTTCTACTGATGGCCCTTTCTGACTTTGCCTGTCTTAGATTTTTTCCTCCCCTGAGGAATCTTACCTGTTTTTGACTAAACAGCCATCCCTCTGAGCTTTCCCAAATTTTCTCCTGATGGCCTTTTGTAACTGTGCCTGTCTTAGGTTGTTCCTCCCCTAAGGAATCTTGCCCATCTTTGGTTAATCAGCCAACCTCTGGAGATTTTCCAAAACTTCTGATGGCCCTTTGGGACTGTATGTGTCTTAGGCTTTTCCTCCCCTGAGAATCGTACCCCTATGTGGCTTACCAGTCATCCTCTGGGGCTTTCCCAAATTTTCTCCTAATGGCCCTTTGAGACTGTGCATGTCTTAGACTGCTCCTCCCATGAGGAATCTTACCCGTCTTTGACTAACCAGCCATCCTTTGGGGATTTCCCAGATTTTCTCCTGATGGCCATCTGTGACTGTGTCTGTTTTTGGTTGTTACAAATTTTCTCAGATGGCCCTTTGTGAGTGTGCCTGTCTTAGGTTGTTAATCCCCTGAGGATCATATCCATCTTTGATAAACAGTGCTCCTCTGGGGCTTTCTGAAATTTTCTCCTTATGATACTTTCTGACTGTGGCTGACTTAGACTGTATCTCCCCATAGATATTGTACCTGACTTTGGCCTACAGGCCATCCTTTGGGGCTATCCCAAATAGTCTCCTGAAGGCCCTTTGTGACTGTGCCTTTTTTGGTTGTTCCTCCCCTGAAGAAACTTACCCGTCTTTGGCTAACCAACCATCCTTCAGGGATTTCCCAAAATTTCTATTATGGCCCTTTGTGACTGTACCTGTCTTACGTTGTTCCTCCCCTAAGGAATCTTACCCACCTTTGGCTAACCAGTAATTCACCAGGACTTCATCCAACCTTCTCCATATGGCCATATGTGACTGTGCCTGTCTTAGGTTGTTCCTCCCCTGAGGAATCATACCCGTTTTTGGCTAAACAGCCATCGTCCTGGGCTTTCCCAAATATTCTCTTGATGGCGCATTGTGACTGTGCCTGTTTTAGGTGGTTCCTCCCCTGAGAAACCTTACCCTTCCATTTGGCTAACTAGCCCACCTCCGGGGCTTTCCCAAATTCACTGCTGATGGCCCTTCGTGACTGTGCCTGTCTTAGGTTGTTTCTCCCCTGAGTAATCATACCTGTCTTTGGCTAACCAGCCCACCTCCGGGACTTTCCCAGATATTCTCCTGATGACCTTTGGTATCTTTGCTTGTCTTAAGTTGATCCTCTCCTGAGAAAACTCACCGTATTTGGCTAACCTGCCAAGCTCTAGGGATTAACTAAATTTTCTCCTGTTGGCCCTTTGTGACTGTGCCTGTCTTAGGTTGTTCCTCCCAAGAGGAAATTTACCCATCGTTGGGTAACCAGCCATTCTTTGGGGCTTTCTAAAGTTACTCCTGATGGCTCTTGTGACTTTGCCTGTCTTAGGTTGTTCCTCCCCTGATGAATCTTATTCATCTTTGGCTAAAGAGATGTCCTTCAGGGCTTTGCAAAATTTTCTCCTAACGTCCCTTTGTGACTGTACCTGTCTCAGGTTACTTCTCCCCTGAGGAAACTTACCCAGATTTGGCTGACCAGTCAAACTCTGGGGCTTTAACAATTTTTCTCCTGATGGCCCTTTGTGACTGTGCCTGTTTTAGATTGTTCCCCACCCCCCCTGCGATAAATCTCACAAGTCTTTGGATAAACATCCATCCTTTGGGACTTTCACAAATTTCTACATGATGGCCTTTGTGACTGAGGCTGTCTTAGACTGCACCTCTCCTTAAGACTCTTTCCCATCTTTGCCTAACTAGCTAACCTCTGGGGTTTTCACAAAGTTTCTCCTGGTGGCGCTTTGGAAATGTGCCTGTCTTAAGCTGTTCCTCTCCATAGGGATCTTACCTGTTTTTGGAGAACCAGCATCTTCGGGGCTTTCCCAAATTTTCTCTGGATGGTCCTTTGTGACGGTGCCTGCCTAAGGTTGTGCCAGCCTGAGGAATCTAACCCATCTTTGTCTAACCAGCCAACTTCTGGGGCTTTCACAAGTTTTTTCATGATGGCCTTTGTGATTGTGCCTGTCGAAGATTGTTGTTCTCATTAGGAATCTTAACCATTTTTGCTTAACCAGTCATCATTTGGTGCTTTCTCAAATTTTCTCTTGATAGTCCTTTGTGACTGTGCCTGTCTTAGGTTGTACCTCCCATGAGGAATCTTACCCATCTTTAGCTAACCAGCCAACATCGAGGGCTTTCAGAAGTTTTCTCCTAATGGCCCTTTGTGACTGTGCCAGTCTTAGGTTGTTCCTCTCCTGAGGGATCTTATCCATCATTGACTAACCAGCCACACTTCGGAGTATTCCCCAATTTTCTCCTTATGGCCTTTTGTTGCTCTTCCTGTCTTAGGTTGCTCCTTCCCTGAGGAATCTTCTCTGTCTTTGGCTAACTAGCCAACCTCCGGGGCTTTCACAAGTTTTCTCCTGATGGCCCTTTGTGACTGTGCCGATCTTAGGTTGTTCCTCCCTTTAGGGGTCTTACCAGTGTCTGGTTAACCAGCTATCCTTTGGGACTCTCCCCAATTTTCTCCTGATGGCCCTTTGTGACTTTGCCTGTCTTAGGTTGTTCCTTTCCTGAGGAATCTTACCCATCTTTGGATAACCAGCCACCATTTGGGGCTTTCCCAATTTTTTTCCTGATGGCCCTTTGTGACTGTGCCTATCTCAGGTTGTTCCTCTCTTTAAGGGTCTTACCCATCTCTGGTTAACCAGCCATCCTTTAGGACTTTCCCAAATTTTCTCTTGATGGCCCATTGTGAGTGTGACTCTCTTAGTTTGCATTTCCCCTGAGGAATCTTACCTGTCTTTGCCTTACCAGTTAACCTCTGGGGCTTTCACAAGTTTTTCTTGATGGCTGTTTGTGACTGTGCCTGTCTTAGGTTATTCCTCCCCTGAGGAATCTTACCCGTGTGTGGCTAACCCGCCAACCTCCGTGGCTTTCACAAGTTTTCTACACATGGTCCTTTGTGACTGTGCCTGTCTTAGGTTGTTTCATCCCTGAAGAACCTTACCCATGTTTGGCTAACCAGCCACCCTTTGGGGTTTTCCCGAATTTTCTCATAATGGACCTTTCTGACTATGCCTATCTTAACTTGTTCCTTCCCTGAGGAATCTTACCC
>PVIY010060927.1:0-11428 GCA_004026745.1 Myrmecophaga tridactyla | reverse complement strand
CTAACACACCATATTTTACAAAACAAGCATTCTATTCTATATGAACAATTATTTTTATTTTTCCAAATTACAAAAATAAAAATTAAAAAAATTAATAAAATTTAGATTCCCTTCATCTCCCCAATCTGTTTCCCAGAATAAATTTGTTTTTTATGTTTCTATTTATCAACGAATTGCAACTTGATTTTTAAAACAAAGCACATGTAAAGCTTAGTCTTTCTTTTGAATACTTGTACCTTATTCAATTTTCTGGACGATATGGTTTTATTATAAAGATCTAGCAGGTGGCCTTAGACAACTGGCCTTACGTTCTAATTATTATTAGATACGAGCTAGAGAGCAGTTGCTCTAAAATTGTCATTGTTCTAGTTTATAAAAGGTGCTGAAAAGCAGTATATCAGAATGGGACAGCTTTTTAAAAAGGGAATTTATTAAGTTGCAAGTTTACAGTTCTAAGGCCATGAAAATGTCCAAATTAAGGCAAGGTTATAAAAATGTACAAATTAAGGGAAAGATATCTTGGCCCAAGAAGGCCAGTGATGTTCGGGTTTTCTCTCTCAGCTGGAAAGGCACATGGTGAAGTCTGCTAGCTTTCTCTCCAGGCTTCTTCAATGGCTTCCCCAGGGGCATTTTCTTTATGCATCTTCAAAAGTCTCTGGCTAAGAGGCTCTGTCAACACTAAAGCTTTTTCCAAAATGGTTCCCTCTTACAGGACTCCAGTAAGTGACCCCACCTTGAACAGGTGGAAGTCACATGTCCATGGAAACCATCTAATCATAAATTACCATCCACAACTGGGAGAGTCACATCTCCATGGAAACAATCAGAATGAGGATTAAAGGACATGCTTTTTCTGGGGCACATAATAGCTTCAAATTGGCACAGTCATCCTCAATAAACATACTATGATTTTGATTTATTGCCAATAACTACCATACAGTACATCATTAAGTCCCTTTATATAGTGTATCTTCTTAAAGGGTACATTAAGAAACAATACTGACCAAAAGTTGGGACAGTATGAGAGTGTTTGATTGGTTATTTTTCCTAATAGGTGAGATAGATATCTGTTATTTTTGAATTTCAGGTCAAAACTATTGCACTGTTTCTTTATTAGATGGAACTTGGAGTCTAAACTGTGTTAGAAAGTCCCCCAAATTATTTCTTGAGCAGAATTTTTTTAGAAATGCTAAATTAGCAAAACAAATTAATGTCATCTTTGTTTGATAGGCAGAACACAGCATGATGTGCTGGGGGAAATTCTGGTTTCTTCCTAAGCTGATGCAGCACTCTGCTTCCTGCCTCTGGTTACGTGCCATGCCCTGCAGGAAGCCCCCCTCTCTTGCCAGGCTGAGTTAGGTGCCCCTTGGGACACCCTACTAATTTAATTATTACTTGGGGTTGTAGTTTTCCTTCCTCATTAAGGAGAATTTTCACATACACATAGATACCCCTTAAGCCCACCTACTGGCAGAGAAGCAAGTATCTTCAACTCATGCTCACGACTATATCAAGTAAGTCAATTATACAAAGTGGATGCCAATTGCACCCCTGCTTGGCTGGTTGTTAAAGCTATGCTCTGCACTTAACTGATTGGTATGCTTCTGATCTTAGTGCTCCTCAATTCCTAGCACAAGCTGTTGAAAGAAATAATAAACATGGTAGATTGTCAACCGCTTGGTGGTTAACATATTTATCTAGATACATGCTGCACAATGCCACGAGATACCAGCCATACATACTGAATAGTAGAAATGTGGCTAGTGCTGCATGCTGAAATTATATTTTGGAAATATTGGGTTAAATACCATACATTATTAAAATTAATCTACCTGTTTTTTTCTTTTTAAAAGTGGCTATTATAAATATTAAAGTTATATATGCAGCTAGCCTGGCATTTCTATTGGGCAGGGCTAATTTTAGCATTGTAAAAATCTATCCTTGAGTTAAACTACATAGTCTGATAGGAGCACATCCAGACCACATCATATTGATTCCTCCAAAACTGCTTTTATTAAGTTATGTCTTGGCATTAAGCCATTGGTCTTTACAGAGAGCTACACTAAACCTATGAAATTTGGGATGTTGAATATAAGAATATTGCTGACATCTTCATTCTTGATATTACACAGTCTCCCCTTTCTATAAATCATAGAGGAAATGTATTTCTGGCTCTATAGTAAGAATATTTGTGTTTTTCCTCAGCTACTGTTTTGCTCTTATCTTATGGAGAATTTGACTTGGAGTATAAGAGAATCTTTAAAGAATCTTGTGAAGGATCTTTCCTCCTTTGTGGCTTGGCTGTTTTCTAGTTAGCTCTGAGCCAAATCTGCATCAGACTCCAAGAAAACACAGGTGATTTTAAAGTATACATTTTGTTTACAACACCATTTCTGACATTACGTTACTTTTCCATCATTATTTCTGTTTCTTTACTCAGGCTAAAAGGCAGTGGGCAAACTGGTTAAAGTCATGGGGTTTGGAGCCAGACTTGTGCCTGAGGCCCAGCTCTTCGGCCTTTTGCTTCAACTTCCTGTGAGAAGAGTTTCATCCTCTGCAAAATTGGGATCATGCTATTCATCTTGTAGGGTTCTTATGAGAATGAAACCAAATCATGATTGTGAAGAACATACAACCATACCTGGCACATTATAAACACTCATACAGTGAACATTTCGTCATTATTAGTAGTAATAGTAATAGAATCCTTGGTATTATTTGATATCCCTCTTGATTAAATTAAAAAACCAACTGTTTCACCCTTTACATGATTTTACCTGTGTCGTAGTAGACATCTTATTCTCTAAAAATTCAAGTCATGGTGTCTAAATGGTAATTATAAAAGATAGACAAAGATAGACTGATAGAATTTCCTGACATGTAAAAAACATAACTTCACATTACCATATATTGTGCTAGTAGGCTTAAGATATTGTACCTTGTTCTGTAATGGAATAACCATCTAAAGATGAGTCTAACTTTTACAAAACTCCACTTTCTTCCTTGAAAACTAATTTTAAGGAATATTGCTGGCATTTTTCTTATCTCAAAACTTTTGCAAATATGTGAAATGGCATAGAGGCGTGCTAATGATTTTTACCACAATGTTGCATCTATAGAAAAAACCCCTACGGGTTCTTGTTTTGCCTTCTTTCTGTGTTGCCAAAATGGTGAGCATAAACACCCTAGCCAATGCTCTCAAGAACTTCAACAATGCCGAGAAAAGGGGCAAAGGCCAGCTTCTTCTCAGACCACACTCCAAAGTCATTGTCTGGATTCCAACTATGATGCGAAGCATGGTTACACTGGCAAACTTGAAATCACTGATGATTACAGAGCTGGGAAAATTGTTGTGAACTCACAGGCAGATTAAATAACTGGAGTGATGAGTCCCAGATTTAATGTGCAACACGAAGATCTAGAAAAATGGCAGAATCATCTGCTCCTGTCTCCTCAGTCTGGTTTCACTGAACTGACGACCTCAGCTGGCATCATGGACCATGAGCAAGCAAGACTAAACACCCATAAGGGAAAAGCCTGGAATCCTTTTTCAAGGGATGTAATAGATCCAAACAAATAAAATGCCCAAATGGGAAAAAGAAAACCACACAACTCCCAATGGTTGTTGCTGACAAGAAGGGCTGACTTTACCCTAGGGAAAAGGGCACCACATATGGACACTTTGTATTCCCTCTTACCATAAGTGCTTTTTTGTCTACTTATTCATTCACAATAAAACCAAGGAACTTATGCTGTCACCCCACCACTGCCCAAGAATTGATATTCCAGGGCAACATTATACATATAATAGGGCTTCATTTGCCAAATTAATGAAGATGAACAATTAATAAACATTGCATCTATGAAGTTTCTTGGAAAAAAAATCAGCTAGATGCTTTACGAAGCTTTTTAATTTACCAATGAACAGAATACCTAACTAATAAAATATCTTCACATGTATATTCAGTACTCTATAGAAAATACAAATCTACCAGTGAGTTTCAGAGAGGAGGATTTTTATCCTGTATATTATACAGGAATATTTTACCCAAAGTCCATTCAGTAATAGTTAATTTGAACACTCCTTATAAAGTATACAACTGGATAACTTTCCTTTCCTTTCTCCAATCTCTATTTGAGAAGAGAAGTTAGTGGAAATAAAATATTGGTACTGCTCCAGTTAAAACCAGACCTGCAAGGAGACTTCCGGGAAGACGGCGGAATAGGATAGTCTGAGTTCACCCCTACACTGTGAAACAACTAGAGAAAGGACAGAAAATGACTGGGACAGCAGTTCCAGGCTATGAGTAACCAGAAAGGTACTTTTACGTTATATAGGGAGGACCTGGATGAAAAAGCAGAGAAATCACAATTGAGAGGACAGGGAGTATTTACTCAGTTGTAACTGCTTCTGGAGCAGGCTGTGGAGCACAGGCTAGAGCAGGTGCCAAAGGAGCAGTGCCTTCGTACCAGTTTGGGAGATCCTCCCTCTTAATTCTACATCTGGGAGCTGCCCTATGGGAACCCAGAAGCCAGCAGTCTCAGTTTTACATTTGCACAGAGACCTTGCTGCTGAGGCACAGTGTCTGCACCTGACCCAAAGCAGGCCACTGTGGGTGCCTTGTTTTGGCAGAGACTAGGAGGCCCTACCCTCAGGAGGTGAAAAGTGTGGAGAAAAGGACTGATCTGACAATTGGCTAGTAAAAGAGACTCCCTGGGTCCCACCACTTCTATCCTTTCCACGGAGGCCCTCATGGCATGCACAGGTGGAGAGGCAGGGATGAGGAAGTGAGCTGTGCTGCAGCACCAGGCACCCCCAGACTGGCTGTGGGCAAAAGAAGTTGAAATACTCAGTCCCACAGCCCAAGGTTATTCCAAGCAGGAGCCTGGGAATCGCGAGACACATTGTGCCCACAAGCAGATTCTCTGAGTTCCACACTGCTAACTTCCCAGCTCCAGGGTTGGTGGCTTTCAGTGCACACAGACCTGTGGCTTTGACTAGATTTGCACTTGGTCTCGATTCTGCTTAGCCAGCTGGTGCAGTCAGGAAAGAGAAGGGCTCAAGGGGAAGAGGTGGCCCATGACCACCACCTGCTGGCCAACAGCCTTTCTCCCTAGCTTTGAACAGCTCTTCAATTAGAGCTACATCTCCTACATGAGGTCCCGCCCTTGGTTTGGTAGGGAATTACTGACAAACCAAGTGCAAAAGGAGACTTTCCACGCAAATCCAAACAACTACAAAACCTTAAGATGAGCAAGAGAAATCAACTTTTAAAATAACCTTATCAAAATAATCAAATGCCATGGCATCAGTAGAAAATCACAAAGCACATAAAGATGTAAGAAGATATGGTCTAGCCAAATAACTAAATCAAACACCTGAGGAAACACATAAGTTGGAACAACTAACCAAAGATGTTCATAAAAATCTCCTAAATAACTTCATTGTTTTGGTTAAAGACATAAAGGATATCAAGAAGACAACAGAAGAGTATAAAGAAGTATTTGAAAGAATAAATAGAAAAATCACAGATATTATGGAAATGAAAGATACTATAGATCAAATTAAAAATATAGTAGAGACTTCTTTCTCTCTTGAAGAGAGAGAAGAAAGAATAAATGAACTAGAGGGCAGGTCAACTGACTTTGAATGCACAAAAGAACAAATGGTAAAAAAGATGGAAATATTTGGATTAGATCTCAGGAAAGTGATGGACAACATAAAGTGCATAAATATAATAATCATTGGTGTTCTGAAAGAGAAAAATAAAGGGCTAGGAAGATTATATGAGGAGATAATTGGGGAAAACTTCCCAACCTTTTCAAAAGACATAAATATGCAAATCAAAGAAGCCTAACAAACTCCAAATAGAATAAATCCAAATAGACCCACTCCAAGACACATACTAATCTGACTGTCAAATGCTGAAGAGAAGCAGAAAGTCCTAAAAGCAAGAGAAAAGTGATTCACCACATACAGTGGAAGCCACATAAGACTAAGTTAGGACTACTCAATGGGCACCATGGAGGTAAGAATATGATATATTTAAGATCCTGAAAGAGAAAAAATGCCAACAAAGAATTCTTTATCCAGTAAAATTGTCCTCCAAAAGTGAGAAACAAACAAATGCTGACAGAATTTGTTAGCAAGAGACCTGCCATACAAGAAATACTAAAGGGAGTTCTGTTGGCTGGAAAAAACAAAGATGGAGGAGAGCGGTCAGGAGAAGGGCATAAAATTGAAGAGTATTAGTAAGGGTAATTTAAAGGATAAATAAAAACGAGAGAGAAAAATTAGATCTGACAAATAAAAACCAAAGGATAAGATGGCAGATTCAACAACTGCCTTTATAGTAATATCTTTGAATGTTAACAGACTAACTCACCAATTAAAAGAAACAGATTAGCAGAATGGATTTAGAAATATGATCCATCTATATATTGTTTACAAGAGACTCATCTTAGATCCAAGGATACAAATAGATTGAAAGTGATAGGATGGAGAAAGATATTCTACACAAGCTGTAACCAAAAGAAAGCAGAGTAGCTATACTAATATCAGACAAAGTAGACTTTAAATACAAAGATGTCATAAGAGACAAGACACTACATATTAATAAAAGGGACAACTCACCAAGAAGAAATAACAATCACAAATTGTTATTTGAGCACCCAATCTAGGTGCTCAAAAGTATATGAGTCAAACACTGGCAAAACTGAAGGGAACAACAGATGTTTCAACAATAATAGTTGAAATATACCACACTCTCTTCTATAGACAGAACAACTAGACAGAGTATCAATAAGGGAATAGAGAACCTAAACAATGTGATAAATGAATTAGAGCTAACAGACATTTATAGATTGTTCCACCCTGTTCTAGTTTGCTAGCTGCCAGAATGCAATATACCAAGGACAGAATGGTTTTTTAAAAGGGGAATTTAATAAGTTGCTAGTTTACAGTCCTAAGGCCAAGAAAATGTCCTGATTAAAACAAGTCTATAGAAATGTTCTATCAAAGGCATCTAAGGAAAGATACCTTGGTTCAAGAAGGCTGATGAAGTTCAAGGTTTTTCTCTCAAGTGAGAAGGCACATGGTTAACACAGTCATGGTTTCTCTTTCAGCTGGAAGGGCACGTGGCAAGCATGGTGCCATCTACTAGCTTTCTCTCCTGGCTTCCTTTCTCATGAACTTCCCCAGGAGGCATTTTCCTTCTTCCTCTCTAAAGCGCTGGCTAGTGGACTCTCTGCTTTGTGGTGCTGCAGCATTCTCTGCTCTCTCTGAATCTCTCACATTCTCCAAAATGCTTCCTCTTTCATAGGACTTCAGAAACCAATCAAGACTCACCCAAATGGGTGGAGACACACCTCCACCAAATCCAGCCTAACAACCACTCTTGATTAAATCACATCTCCAGGGAGATGACCTAATTACGGTTTCAAACATATAATGCTGAATAGGGATTAGAAGCAGCAGCTGCCTTCACAAAATGGGATTAGGATTAAAACATGGCTTTTCTAGGGTACATACATCATTTCAAACCAGCACACACCCCCAAAACACAAGGATATACATTCTTCTATAGTACTCATGGAATGTTCTCCAGGATAGATCATATGCTATGGCACAAGACAGGTCTTAATAAATTTAAAAAGACTGAAATTATTCAAATCACTTTCTATGAACACAATTGAATGAAAAGTGGAAATCAATAACCAGTAAAGAACCAGAACTTTCACAAATATATGGAGGTTAAATAACATACTCTTAAACAATCAGTGGGTTAAAAAAGAAATTGCAAGAGAAATCAGTAAATATCTGGAGACGAATGAAAATGAGAATACAACATATCAAAACTATGGGATCAGTGCTGAGAGGGAAATTTAAGGTATTGCCCTAAATGCCTTTTATTTAAAAAGAACAAAGAGCAAAAATCGAGGACTTAACTGCTGTTCTAGTTTGCTAGCTGCTGGAATACGATATATCAGAAACGGAATGGCTTTTAACAGGGGGAATTTAATAAGTTGCTAGTTTACAAGTTCTAAGGCCAAGAAAATGTCCCAATTAAAACAAGTCTGCAGAAATGTCCAATCAAAGGCATCCAACCAGGGATACCTTGGTTCAAGAAGGCCGATGAAGTTCAGGGTTTCTCTCTCAAGTGGAAGGGCACATGGCAAACACAGAGTTTCTCTCTCATCTGGAAAGGCACATGGTGAACACAGTTAGGGTTCCTCTCTCATCCGGAAGAGCACATGGTGAACACATGGCATCATCTGCTAGCTTCTTTTCCTGGCTTCCTGTTTCATGAAGCTCCCCGGGAGGCATTTTCTTACTTCATCTCCAAAGGTCGCTGGCTGGTGGACTCTGCTTCTCATGGCTATGTCATTCTTCTCTGCTCTCTCTGAATTGTTCTCTGAATCTCTTTTATAGGACTCCAGAAACTTATCAAGACCCACCCCAATGGGTGGAGACATGACGTCACCTAATCCAGTTTAACAACCACTCTTGACTAAATCACATCTCCAGTGAGATGATCTGATTACAGTTTCAAACATACAGTATTGAATAGGGATTATTCTGCCTTTATGAAATGGGATTTTGATTAAAACATGGCTTTTCTAGGGTCCATACTCCTTTCAAACCAGCACAACTGCTCACCTTGGAGGAACTAGGGAAAGAATAGCAAATTAACCCCAAAGCAAATAGAAAAGCAAAATAAAGACTAAAGCAGAAACAAATGAATTGGAAAATAAAGAAATAAACAAAAAAAACAATAGAATCAATAAAACCAAAGTTGGTTCTTTGAGAAAATCAATAAAATTGATGGACCCTTAGCTAGGCTAACAAAAAAGAGAGAAGATGCAAATAGACAAAATCAGAAATGAGAGGGGGGTCATTACCAAAGACCCTGAAGAAAAAAAAAAAAACCATAAGAGGATACTATGAACAAGTATACATCAACAAACTAGACAACTTGGATGAAATGACAATTTACTAGAAATACACAACCTATACTGACTCAAGAGGAAATAGAAGATCTCAACAAACCAATCATAAGTAGGGATTCAATCACTCATCAAAAACCTTCCTACAAAACAACCCAGGGCCAGATGGCTTCACAGGGGAATTTTACCAAGCATTCTAAAAAGATCTAGCACCATTCTTGCTCAAACTCTTCCAAAATTGAAGGAAAAGGAATACAACCTAACTCATTTTATGAAGCTATCTTCACTCTAATACCAAAACCAGATAAAGATATTACAACAAAGGAAAACTATAGACCAACCTCCCTAATGAATATAGATGCAAAAATCCTCAACAAAATACCTGCAAATCGAATGCAACAGCACATTAAAAAAAATTATAAACCAAGTGGAGTTTATTCTAGGGATGCAAGGGTGGTTCAACACAAGAAAATCAGTCAATGTAATACAATACATTAACAAATCAAAAGGGAAAATCACATAATCATCTCAATTGATGCTGAAAAAACATTCAACAAAATTCAACATTCTTTTCTGATAAAAACACTACAGGAATTGAAGGAAAGTTCCTCAGTATGATAAAGGGCATATATAAAAATCGTACAGCTACATCATATACAATGGTGAGAGACTGAAAGCCTTCCCTCTAAGACTGGGATTGAGACAAGAATGCCCTCTGCCACTATTACTCACCATTATACCAGAAGTCCTAGCTACAGTGATTAGGCAAAAAAGGAATAAAAGGCATCCAAATTGGAAAGGAAGTAGTAAAACTTTCACTATCACGATGTGATCCTGTATTTGAAAAATCCCGAGGAATCTACAACAAAGCTACTTGAGCTAGAACAAATTCAGCAAAGTGGTGGGATATAAGATTAATGTGCAAAAATTAGTAATGTTTCTGTACACAAGTGATGATCTAATTGAGGAGGCAATTAATAAAAAAATTTCAGGTGGTGCATCAGTGGCTCAGTGGCAGAATTCTCACCTGTTGTGCCGGAGACCCAGGTTTGATTCCCAGAGCCTGCCCATGCCAAAAAAAAAAAAAAAAAAAAATACATTCAAATAGCAACTAAAAGAATCAAGTGTCTAGGGATAAACTTAACCAGGAATATAAAGGACCTAAACACAGAAAACTACAAACATCACTAAACGAAATCAAAGGAGATCTAAATAGATGGAAAAACATTCTGTGTTCATGGATGGGAAAGTTAAATGTCATTAAGATGTCAATTTTACCCAAATTGATCTACAGAGTCAATGAAATACCAATAAAAATTCCAACAACCTACACTGAAGACCTAGAAAAGCTAGTAAGTAAATTTATTTGGAAGGGAACGGGCCCTCGAATAGCCAGAAACATCCTAAAAAAGAAGAAAAAATGGGAGGATGTACATTTCCTGATTTTAAAGCTTATTATAAAGCCAAAGTGGTCAAAACAGCATGGTATTATCAAAAAGATAGACATATTGATCAACTGAATCACACTGAGAATTCAGAAATAAATCTTGTTCTAGTTTGCTAGCTGCCGGAATGCAATATACCAGAAATGGAACAGCTTTTAACAAGGGGAATTTAATGAGTTGCTAGTTTATAGTTCTAAGGCTGAGAAAATGTCCCAATGAAAACAAGTCTATAGAAATGTCCAATAAAAGTCATCCAGGGAAAGATACCTTGGTTCAAGAAGGCCAATGAAGTTCAGGGTTTCTTTCTTAAATGGAAGGGCAATGGCAAACACACAGCATCATCTGCTAGCCTTCTCTCCTGGCTTCTGGTTTCATGAAGTTCCCTCAGAGGTGTTTTCCTTCTTCATCTCCAAAGGTTGCTGGCTCAAGGACTCTCTGCCTTGTGGTGCTGCTCTCTCTGAATCTCTTTCTTTCTCCAAAATGTTTCCTCTTTTATAGGACTCCAATAAACCAGTCAAGACCCACCCAAATGGTTGGAGACATGTCGTCACCTAATCCAGATTAACAACCACTCTTGACTAAATCACATCATCCAGGAAGATTATCTGATTACAGTTCCAACATACAGTATCGAATAGGGATTATTCTACATTTATGAAATGGGATTTTGATTAAAACATGGCTTTTCTAGGGGGCATACTTCCTTTCAAACCAGCACAGATCTCAAGGACAAATGACCTTTGGCAAAGCCCCCAAATCCTTGCACTGGGACAGAATAGTCTTTTCAATGAATGGGTTTGGGAGAACTGGATATCCATAGCGAAAGGAATAAAAAAAGATCCCTACCTCACATCCTATATAAGAACTAATTCAGTATGGATCAAAGACATAAGAACTAGTACCATAAAACTCCTAGAAGAAAACAAAGGGGAATATCTTCAAGACCTAGTAGGATGTAGCTTTTTAGACCTTACACCCAAAACACAAGCAACGAAAGTAAAATTAGATGTTAACCCCTTAAAATCAAAAGTTTCTGC
>PVIY010060926.1:0-11429 GCA_004026745.1 Myrmecophaga tridactyla | reverse complement strand
TAAGTGTCCAGGCCTCTGTCCTGATGGAGATTTCACGACAGATGTCCAGCAGGAGGAGGACGACAGACGGACATGTTAGTTGTAGGAGCCTGAAATGCTGTTCCAGGTCTCTCAGGCCCTGTGGCCTGGGCTCCCTCTGGGTCTTTGGGCCTCTCACTGGCTCCAGGCCCCTGCACCCACCTGCCCTTCTTCCTGCCCACCGAGGCCTCCACCCTGCTGTCAGGAGGAGGGGGTGGGAAGGAGCTGGAAATCAGGACTTCAGGAAAGAGGCAGTTAAAGAGGTTTATGGGCGTCAGCAGGTCCTGCAAATGTGTGCCAGGCTGTGGCCACCGAAACCAAGGTCCTGTCTGTGCCTGACCCCTACAGCCCCTCCCGAAGTTCCCTCCTGCCTGGGAACGGCTGTCCGGTCCCCACACGCCCCTCATTCTGTGGGAAGCCAGGAGTCCCCTCCAAGGCATTCATGGCTCCCAGGGCCTGCTCCCCAGCCTGTGCCCCTCCCTGCTCCTCATGACCTGCCCTTCCCTGACTCAGCACCCGGCGGTCTACAGAGTCCCACTTCCTCTGCTTCTTGGTGACACGAGCCAAGCTGGTCTGGCGGACCCCTAAAGGGTCCCTGTCAGTGTGCCAAAGTCTCCCACTGCGGAGGGGAGAGGGGAGACTGCAAAGCCAAGTCCTCTGCCAAGTCCCCTCCACTTTCCTGTTTGCTGCTCTGTCAACAATACTTGCCAGGCTCCATTAGCCCATAGGTACTGCAAGCCCCATCCTTCAGGATACTACCTAGACTTTGCCCTTTAGGGATTGAAGGGACAAGTGGGGTGTGGGGTGGGCCTCCTGGTGTCTCAGCATGTCCTAGGGCCATGCCCCTCTTTGGGCTCCTGTGCCCTAGTCTTTCCAAGGCTGAGGCCCCGTTCCCTGTCTCTGGAGTTTGGGGTTGGCTGTGGGACACACTGTTCAGGCCCCCTGGCTTGGTCCCCCTTGCTTGCCCCTTCCCCAGGTGCCATCCCGTCTTCTGCTTTTTGCTCCCCAACTATAAACCACTCCTACTCGTTCTCAGGATCAAAAGATGCAGGATGTCCCTTGGGTCAGGCATGGAGCTCGGGTCCCCATCCAGTGACCTCAGGCTGAACTGCCCAAACCCGTGCTCAGGTGGAGCATGGAGCCCCCCCTCCAGGCCCCAGCCTCCATGCACCCCCTTTTCCCAGACCCCCACTCAAGTCCAAACTTCATGAGCCCTCCTGCAGGAAGTGCCCTGGACTTGGCCTGGATTGCATAGGGGTGCTTTGGGTGGGCCCCTGAACAGAGCTCTTCCCCTGTGAGTGACATTATGTTTGGCATGGGGCAGCTCCGACCCTGGGTGGGCAGTTGCTGGCACCCTGGGGTTTCTGGTGTCCATTAGGCTTCCTGCTCCTTTCCTGCTCCCTGGGATTGGTGTGGATTCCGGGACTCTTCTGGGAAGCCCAGAAACGTCCCAGAAGTGGAGGAAGCCAGAGGGACATGTGTTTGTGGGAGGAGTCAGAGGAGCACCTGTTGGAATCTCACAAGCTCTCTTGTCTCAGGCCTTGCTGCCAGGGCTGTGCAGGCATCTTCTTGCCTGGCTTGGGCTTCCAGGTCCTAGCATCCAGCTGCCCTCACTGACGGATCCTGCCCCCCAAGACTACTTGGGGATGGAGAATCCAGTTTTGAGACCAGACTCTCTCTTGGCTCCAAGCCTTTATCCAATGGCCCTGAGTTACAGGTCCAAATTTGCAGCTTTCTGGTTCTGAATAAGGCTCCCACATCTGGCAGCTCAGCACCCCTTCCCCACCCCAGCATTCACATGTCCCTTGTCTATAAGAAAGTTCCAGTGGTGGCCCGTGTTAGGCAGGGGGAAGGCTCTGTCCCCATTCATGTTTTCCCAGTTCCTATCAATGAGCCAGCCTGAGGCACTGACACCCCACCCTGCTCTTAGTCCTATGAGGCTGGGATCTCTGCCACTGTCTCCTCCCTCAGGCCCTCACCTCCCAGGAAGAACTACAGGGTCCCAGGAGCCGCAGAATCTGCTCTCATTTGTCCAGGGGTCTTCTGTCTCCAGCTCCTCTCCTGCCTGGAGGGCTTTGTGACCTCCCCCAGCATCCAACCTCCAAGTCGGGTCCTGGACTGGGCTCCCTCTGTCCTTCTCTAGGCCTAAAACCATGGTCTGCTGTCTGCTTGGGGCCAAGCCCGCCACTCAGCTTGCCTGGAGCCCAGAAGCTGTGCCCCAAAGCTCCCTCTTTTGGCCTCCTGGAGGGTCACCCTCACCCAAACACAGGGCGTCTTCATTCCTCAAGATTCTTGCCAAAGTAAGCGAGACACTGTGTGAGGTCCTTTACACAGTGACAGGGCGGAGACCTGCGGGGTGTAAACTCTCCAAGTCCTTGTCCTCAATATTCTTGCCTTCACTTTCTGTGACCTCCTCCTCCAGTGGCCTCCCTCCTCTGTTTCCAGATCTGTAATGGGCAAGGAGAGAAATCTCAGCTGTATCCTTTCCTCTTCTCATTTACTTTTGCAAACAATATTTGTGGCCCGGCCCCTAATTTGCTAAGGCATGATAGCTGTGAGTTTTTAAAACTGTTTGGTCCTGTTCTGTTGCAGAGAACAGAATTCTCTGTAGGTAATTTAGGCAGGAAAAGGGGCCATTAGAGGAGACCAAACAGTGCACGGGATGGGTGGGAGGGCAGACCCAGATTCAAGGGGGCACTTTCAGGACTGAATTCCTTAGTCATAGCCGCTGAGGCAGCTGGGCCTCTGGGCCCCTCTGCCCAGAAGAGATGGCTGCACATCCCCTGCCTCACTGCCTCCTTCCAAATCTCACAGAAGAGGGTCTGATCTGTAGAACCTATACCCACATCTGTCGCTCAGCTTCAGGTTGTTTTTTAGTTTTCTGGCCTCTGTGGGCCCAGAGGCAGGCGAGAAGGCAGGGCCCATCCTTGCATCCATGGCGAAGGCCACGGTGCATTGCATTCCCATAGCAAACCTGAGAAGCTGGTGCCTTAGCTTGAGTTTACACTTAGGGGGACATAGGCAGAGACAGTAATGCTCCTGAGATGGCACAGCTCATCAAGAGCACAACTGAGATGGAATCTAGCCCATTTTCCTCCCAAGCTTTGCTAGTTCCTCCAGAAAGCTTCCTCTAGACATCCCCTCAGGCCAGCAGCCAAAGACCTGGGACCCAGGCACGGGCTGGAGGATGTCTCAATCTGGAGGACCCAAATTGGTGAGGGATGCCAGCTGGAAACATGCCTGGGGCCTGGGACAGCCCTGGGCCTTGGCTTTAAGTGACAATGTCTCCAGACCCATCAGTCAGACCTTGCATCCCGATTCTTGTGGTTAAAATCCTGGTGACTTCTGAGTTATCTGTTCCAAATCCTTCATTTAAAGATGAGAAAAATGAGGCCTAGAAAATGGGGGATAGGTGTCCCTCTGCCAGGACATAAGAAGCATGCCCTTGGGAGACTGGAATTCAGGTTTTGCAACATTTTGATTGTGTTCCAGAGATGGGAAGGGGAGGAAGCACATGGGACCAGGATGAGGCAGTCCTGCCCTCAGACCTGGGCACGGGGGCCCTGCCCTGGGCCAGTCGCATCAAGGGACCCAGCTCTGGCCCTCCTCTAGCCCCAGCCCCTCCCCACGGGGTGAGGAGTCTGTGGCGCCCAGAGGATGTGCACACCCAGTGCACGCTTCTAAATCATGTTCTAGATGCCTGAGACCCCAGGATTCTCTGCCCTGTTGGCTCTAGGCCTGCTTCCAGGGTCTGTTTTCCCAAGGGTGGACTGAGCTATCCATGCGTGCACCCTGAGGCATGAGGGGTGGCCAAAGGGTCACCATGTATTGTTGGTGTGGACAGAGATCAGACATGCGGGTGGGAGCTCCATGTGCACATCTGCGACCCCCACCTTAAGGCGCAGGACGGAGCTGGGGATGAGAAGAGAAGGAGCTGTGCTATGCTGGGGCTTAGCTTCCCTGCACCAAGAATTTGAACTTCCAACTGCCCCAGGTCATTCTGCAAGTCCATCTGTCAAGGCAGGAGCATGTTCTATGTAACAGTTTGTTAGCTTGATTTATAACTTTTATGTCTTTAGCCCTATATGGCCTTTGAGCTCCCCTTTGTACTCTTGCCCAGGCCTTGCAGGGTTAATGCAAGCCACAAATGGAACAGTCAGGAGGTGGGTGGGCCCTTATAAAGGGATGTGGGAAGAGGAAGCAGTTTTGCTTTCCTGTGTCTGGGCTGGAGCAGGTCAGTCACAAGAAGGGAAGGATACTGACCTGTCATGTAAAGAGGAGGGAGCTGGGAAGGGAGGATGGTTTAGCATGGGCCCAGGAGTCGGGTGGGGTGGCCACTTGTGTCTCCCAGGGGCAGGAAAGGGGGTGTGACCAGCTTCTGAGGGAGTCATTGTGGGGATAAGGGGAGGTTGGAAAGTCCGTTTGCATTTGGAGTTTGGCCTCCCTTTGCCTTTTCCAACCTAAATTTGAAAAATATTTTCTTCCCTTTTCTTCTGCTCAGCAGCATCCCACAGCCCAGGTGCTTTTCCTAGTTTCCTACTCTGTGGGTCAAGCCCTGCTAGCCTTGCTCCATGCCCTCTGGGGTGCCAGCCTTGGCTGACATCTGCAGTGGAGAAGCCAAAAGGAAGCCTAAAGGAGACACAGCTTCTGTCTCTTGGGAGTCAAGAGATGCCAAGGCAGGATAAGGGTCCTGTAGAGGGCCGGGTGGGGGGAGTGACCTGGATCTGGACGTCCCCTAGCTATTTATAAAGTTCCTTTCACATTCTTCAGGTGAGGATGAAATACCAGAATATGACCCTAGGATCTGAATGTGACTCAATATCTGCAGGGGATACCACTCAAAGACACAACAGTTCCATCACCAGATAGCAACTGGAGAGGAGTGCCACATTCTACTTTCCTCATGGCACTTTCCCTTGCTGGAAGCCTCTTTCTTACTTTGCTCATTTGTCTTTTGCCCAGAAGCTGTTCCAGAATCCCAACCTTTTGCTTCTCTGGTGCCACTGCTGTCAGCCCCAGGCCTCTGGCCACCATTTGTGTGGTCCATGGGCCCCCCCTTCCCCAGCTCCTTCTGGCCTCAGGGCCCTTCTGGCTTTCAGGCCCTAGGGAAGAAGTTTCCCAGCCAAGGTGGTGGCATTGACAAGGGTCTGTTGATTCCCTTTAGCCAGTCCCTGAGCCGTCACCATGCCAGGCTTGCTATCGCCTGCCACCGGGGAGGTAGCAGGGATTGCCCATGGTCCTTGCCCTGGAGGGCCTCGCTCAGGGACAAAGCATCCAGCATGCACCAGCACTGTCCTTGGACATAGTGCTATCACGTTCAACCTCACAGTGTCACCACGAAACAGGCGTCAGATCATTTGATCTTCTTATCCACAGTGTGCCAACCAGGGCGCCGAAGCCCAAAAAAAGTTGAATAACGTAAGTGAGGCCAGACTGCCAACACATCAGGGAGCCAGATTTCAAATCCCCAGGTTTCCCTGACTCCATAACTAATGACCTCACCCCAGGCCTGGCTGCCCACCAACCCCCGGCTCCCTCTTATCCCCCACCTCTAATGCTGAGGCGGGGCCCAGACCAGGCTGTGAACCAGGGGTTGGGCCACCCACCAGGGGTGACCCTCAACAGGGAAGGCATGCAGTGGCCATTCGCTGGCCCTTGGAGAACCCATTGGAAACCCAGAGCCTCAGTTTCCACCTCCGTGAAATGGAGCTAGTTACACCTACCACACAAAACTGTGGGAGGCTTCTGAAGACCTGAGAGCTGAAAGCACTCATACTAGGCCTTGGCTTGTAGAGGCTGCTCAAGGAGCCAGCTGAATGAAGGAGCTGGGATGGAGTTGCCGAGACGGTGACTGAAGTCATATGCTTTGTCCAGAAGAAACAGACCTCACAGACAGTGGTGGGAGCAGCTATCGATGGGGAGGGGGAGAGGCTCAGAGAGCCTGGGAGTGGGATAAAGGGAGGAGGGGGGAGCCAGCAGCTGCCTGGCAGGGAGGACACGGGTGAGGGCCCCCAGGGAAGGAGCCAGTCCTCTCCAACATCCAAACCTGGGAGTTAACCTCAACTCCTTCTCTCCTTCTCCACCCTTATTTGAATAAGTTATGAAGATTTTCTCTTCGCTGCCTCTGAAGTGGGTCCTTTCCAGGGCAGGCTGTATGCAGGGGTTCATCTCTGCTTTGGATTCCTGCAGCACACTAGGGAGAGGCAGGCACGCCCAGGTACTGATTCCCTGTTGAGTGCGCTCCCCTGAGTCCTGGGGCTCCAAATACCATCCATATGTTGATGACTCTCGGCTACAGAGCCAGACCAACAACCAAAACTCTCACTTCCCACGTAAATGGCCCTACCCAGGCGCTTGCGCCAGCACTTATGGTTTGTGCCTGGTGAAGTAATTCCGCTCAGCCCCACGTCCCATTTTCTGGCACATCCTACCAACTATGCCTTGAAAACACACCCAGGTGCACTTTCCCCGTGGTCCAAGCCATACCACTCCCCCTGGACAACTGCCGCAGCTTCCTAACTGGCCTTCCTGCCTCCAGCTCTGGGCTCCAGCCGCTCTCCTCACAGCAGGCTGAGGGACCTCGGCGGGCATGCGTCTGGTTGTGTTCCTCATTTGTTTAAAGAATCCGACAGCTTCCTTCAGCCAGGCAGAGAGGGCCCAGTTGTCCACTCATATCTCTGGACCCCTGGACCTGATGTTCCCTCTGCTGGTGGTTTCCTACTGAACATCCATTTCTCCCCTTCCCCTTTCGTAACTAAACCCTCATTTTTTTTTTTTACATGGGCAGGCACCCAGAATCGAACCCGAGTCCTCTGGCATGTCAGGCGAGCATTCTTGCCTGCTGAGCCACCGTGGTCTGCCCTAAACCCTCGTTTTGTTCAGGAGAGCCCATCCCACTGACACGTCATCCTTGATGTGACCCCACCTGTAGCTCTGGGGTAACCTAGGGTTGGGCTCAGTCAATCTTGGTGGTCCCACGCCCCTTGCCAGTGACTGGTTTAGAAAGTTGGGCCATGTGACCCAGTTATGACCAAGGAGAGGAAACCTGTGGGTGGGTTTCTGGGAGAAGGGTCACCAGAATGAGGTTGGTTGTCTCAGTAGTTTTCCTCGGGATGCTGTTGTTGTGTCTAATTGGGATGTGGAATGCCTGGAATCGCTGCCGCCTTGTTGTGACCAGGAGGGGCCTCTCTGTGAGCAAAACTGACACACTGGGATAGCCGAGGGGATAGACAGAATACAGCTTGAATTTGAAGAAACGGTGGAGTTGAGGATCGCGCCAGACCTGCACACTCTGCCTTCTCATGGGAGATGAAGTCTCTCTTGCTCAGACTTACTTGAGCCAGGGTTTTATGTTACTTGCAGATATATGCCATCAACAGAAGGCTCCTTCTCCTGGAGAGTTCGGTAAATTTGGGTTCACCATGGGTCCATTGTGACCAGGCTGCCACTAGACTAGGGCTGTTGCAGCAGTGAGCCAATTAACAGAAGCATGGGGTCCAGGCCAGGAGAGGTGAGGGTTCTACGCTCTTCTGTACTGCCCAGACTTCACCTGGACAGGCTGTGGCCAATTTGGAGGTGAGGACTCCAGGAGGGAGACTGACCCACCGGGGTCCACCTGCTGAGAACCATACTGTTTGGAATGGCTTGGGAACCTTGTCATACAAAGGACAGGTGGGAAAATGGGGCTTTTTAGCCTGGCCAAAAAGAAGGCTTAGGGGAGTCTCTTCATGCCTTCGGGGCTGCTGGGCGGAGGAGAGACCGGCCAGGTTTGTGCTGCTCCAGAGGACCAAGAGAAAGTGATGGAAATATAAGGGTTTGGTACAAATCCAGGAAAAATTACAACTTGTGTAGGTATCTTTTTCACCTGCAGAAGGTGGTGAAAATACAAAGACCCAGACCCTGTCCTTCAACAAGCCCAGGCCTCTGAGCTCTTTCTTAGCAAACCCTGACTTAGGGAAGGAAGCCAGCATTTGCAGGGTACCTCCAACAAGCCAGGTGTTGAGCTAGGCCCATTGCTGTGCTGCCCATTTGATTCTGACACACAGATTTTGAGCCAAACACTGTTAGAACACATTGTTTTGGGAAGTAATAAATTCCCCATAAGAAGCATGCTTGACAATAAGAAAAAGATAAGTCAACACAATGAAAATGGAAGAGTATGAAAAGAAGACTCTTAGGTGCACAAGTGAAAATGACCAGATGCTCTTCCAGTTTGGCAGAGATCAGTAGCTGTTCTCCAATATCCACCCTTCCCTTCTTCCATAGGAGCAGAACCCTTGATTTTTGGCTCAGCACAAGTCATCAAGAATAAAGACATTCCCCAGTCCCATCTAGGTGAGGCCATGTGCCCAAATTCTGTGATAAGCAAAAGATGCTAGGAAATTTCCTGGAAACACAGCTGGTAGCTTCTCTTTTGTTTTCTTATTTCTTCCTGTGGCTGGAATACAGCACTTGGTGGTTGGCTTTCCAGCAGCCACTTCAGACCACGAGGAGACCTTGGGAACAAAGACCATGCAGGGCAAAGTAACGCGAGGAGGAGGCTGGGTGACTGATGCCATGGAGAAAGCTGCCATGCTGGCTGTGCATGGCCAACCTCCAGATTTTACTTGAGAAATTCTTGAGTCTGTTATTTGTTTTACTTGAGTCTGTTATTCGTACCCATACCTAATCCTAACTGATAAAATGATAACAGAGAAACGCAAAATAAGACCTCTCACTCATGAGACTGGCAACAGTTAATAAGATTACTATAGCATTAGAGACAGGAAAGCCTTATGGTTAAGGTCCCACCTGGGTCAGACACCTGTCCTGGCCTTACTAGCTGTGATAACTCTGTGCCTCAGTTTCTTCACCTAAAAAAAAAAAAAGAGTAAAAACAGTATAAGGAATGAGTGCTTAGCATAATGCCAGGGACAGAGCCGGTGAAGAAAAGTGATGTGCCTTCCATGACTTTTCCTACGTAGCTATCAGATGTGGTGTTGGGATGCGTGTAGTCGGGCCGCGTTCACATGTGGTCAGAGGGAGTGGTAAATGCAGACAGCCTTGGGGCTAAATAAATTAAAACTCTGAAACTACATACATGACTCTTTCCAATGGGTCTACTTAACCCACAGTTCCACCTCTAGAAATCTGAAACCCCTGGGTTTCAGACGGAGTGCAGACTTGAGGAAGGTAATATGGTGTACATGCCACATCCGGGTCACTCCCCAACAGGGTTTGGAGTGCCCTGTGCTGTAGATTCCCTGGGAGCACATCCTGGCTTTCAGCCCAGCTTTGATTTCAGCTGCTTAGGCTCGCTTCACGGACTCTATCCCACCTCCAGGGCAGCCAGGAAGTTCAGGAGAGTTGATTAGCTGATGGAGCCCCGGAGCTGGTAGGCAAGTGTCCGGCAGCCTCCAGAATCCTTCAGGCAGATGCTCCATGCCTCTCAGGAGGTCCCAGCAGGATCGACTGGCCCTCTCACCTGTTGCCCTCTGGAGTGACCTTGATAATGACCCCTGGACTGGCTTCTCCCGTCTTACTCTCCTGGCTCCCTCATGCCTGCTTCTTGGCATCTCCCAAATAAACTTGCACCCAAGTCCTGTCTCAGGCTCTACTTTTGGAGAACCCAGCCTAAGATAAACCCTTAATGAAACACAATATTTCGTCAGCAAGCTGCATCCATATTTCCAGTAAGTGGATAGACGAAGACTCTAAATAACCTCACATCAATTTGGGTCAAGTTTCGCTGACAAACAGATAAGAGAAAAGGCATTTGGTTTTCCAAGCGCTTGGGTTTCCTGGCTGTGGATAAGAGACTGTCCTCTGTACTCACCCCTTGAACTAAAGCGCACCCCCAATGCGTGGTTCAGTCCACGTGATTGGAAAACTTCTGGTGCCAGGGACTGTGCCGAGAAGACCCTGAGGACACAGCAGGGACCAGACAGCAAGGCCCCCGCCCTCAAGGAGCTGAGATTCAAGCTGAAGGAGACTCAACAAACATGGACACATAAGGTGACACAGGCTTGGGTGACACTTGGGGAAGGCCAGAGGGGTAGGGGAGGAGGCCATCTCCACAGGTGCTGGGAGATACCCCTGCTGGAGGCCACATCTGAGCAGAGGCCTGACCAATGAGGAGGCGTGGAGGACGCCTGATCCAGGCAAAGGGAAAAGCAGATGCAAAAGCCCCGAGGCCAGCTAAGGACTGGCCTATCTGAGGGAGGAAGGAAGCCGGAGGGGGAGGCACAAGGTGGGCTGAGGCTGGGGCGGGACAGAGGGTGCACTGAAGGACCTCAAGCCCGGAGGGCCACCATGTGATGGAAAGTTGCTGGGCGAGAGGATGGATGCATTCGTAGCAACAAGGCACTTTTGGACTCAGCCTTGGGGGTGGGGGTTATTGCCTGCTGCACCCCTCAGCACCCACGCCCCCTTCTCCCCTCTAGCAGCAGCCACAACTCCCTCCCACAACAGGAGCTTCCGGGAAACAGACTACCCTCGGAATGCGCCTGATTGGTCTAAGGATGGCCCCACCCCTCCCAGTAATTGGCCAGAAACAGGCATGTGACCACTCCCGGCCAATGAAATATGAGGGGTAGCCAGGGGCGGGGTCTCTGCTGGGGAGGCCTGGGAGTCAGCCAGCCTGGCTGTGACTGGCACAGAGCACAGCAGGGGATGGGGGGACGGCAGGACACTTCCATGTCAGGGGGCCTTGGAGCTCCTACATCCAAGGGTCCGCAGCTCAGCCCGGCTCTGCACTTCGGTACTGGGAACTCCAACAGAACTGTTGGAAAGAATGAGGTGTCTCCTCATGTCCTGGAATGGAAGCCGCACCAAGAGATACTGTGTTTTCAACCAGGCATGACTTTGTGCCCCAGGTTAGGCTGCCAGGATGAGTAGACAAAAAGGCAGAACGCCCAGTTGAATTTGGATTTCGGATCAACAGGGAGTGCCTATCAACTGGAAATCCGGCACTTCATCCTACAGCCTTATCCCCAGGGTACAGTTTTGGTTGTCACAACCAGCAGGAATGCTATTGGCACTTAGTGGATAGAAGCCAGGAATGCTGCTAAACATCCTAAGTGCACAGCGCAGGCCCCTGGCGCCCACAACAAAGAGTTATCCAGCCCCAACAGGCAATAGGGCTGAGATTGAGAAATCCCACATTATATGAAACAACAACCCAATAAAGTGTGGCAGATGCCATTTGTGTGTGCGTGTTTAAAATATCCAGGATAACCCTAGAATGAGCTGAGAATTAACATCAAGGGATTGAGAGAACCTTCTCGACCAAAGGGGGAAGAGTGAAATGAGACTAAGTGTCAATGGCGGAGAGATTCCAAACAGAGTCGAGAGGTTATCCTGGAGGTTATTCTTATGCATTAAGTAGATATCACCTTGTTGCTCAAGATGTAGCAGAGAGGCTGGAGGGAACT
>PVIY010060925.1:0-11429 GCA_004026745.1 Myrmecophaga tridactyla | reverse complement strand
CTGCTGGGAGGGCAGGGTGGAGCCGCTGGGAGGGCAGGGAGGAGCAACTGGGAGGGCAGGGTGGCGGTGACTGGCATGTTTGGTGGCCTGAAGCCGCAGGCCCTGCCTCTGGTCCTTGGGGGGGTCACCCTGAGGGGGAGCAGTGGGGTGACCCCCTCCCCCTTCTTATTCTTCCAGAAGAAGATGACGGTGGCCTTGAGGGCTTCGAGGACTTTTTCCCTGAGGAGCCGATGAGCCTCCCGCAGAAGAAGAAACCCAAGAAACTGAAGGAGAGCAAGTCCAGGGGGAAGCGCAAGAAGAAGGAGGTGGGTGGGCGGGCGGGAGTGGGCATGTGGTGGGCTGGGGTGGAGCTCGGGCTGGCGCCTGCCTTGGCTCCCTGGGCCTTTTTCTTTTTTTAGCCTCTAATTTCAAGATACTTTCACATTTGCAAAAATAATGCAAAACCCACACAGAGGACTCCAACATACCCCAGCTCCAGATGCCTAGATCCACCAACTTTTAACATTTTGCTACACGCTGTATCGTTCTCTCTACCACCTGTCTGTATGTCCATCGGTCTGTCCATCCATTCTTCTATCCATCCGTAAATCTATTTTGTAGACATTTGAGACTAGGTTGTATGCATCCAGCTGCTTGAACAGTTTGCTGGACCTTTGCAGTGGCTTTCTTGAGAGCTGACCCTGAGTGACAACCATCAAAGCAACTTCAGCGTGCAGCATTGCTTACAGGAACCTTTCTGGAACGTACCTGAGATGCCCCTGTCTTCTCAGGCAGCATGTCCTGTGTGCCATTTTTCCTTTTCCAGTCATGGCCCTTGACACGAAGGGGTCCCCAGCATCCTTGTCCCTCATGGAATGGCACCAGATTTCTGCACACACTGCTGTGTCCCTGTTTTATAGCTCTCCTGCCTCCTTGCTCTTGCTCCTCACGTCGCTGCTTTTGGCGTGTCTGCTTTGGAGCAGACTCTTCCCCTTCGGATCTGCAGCTTCCAGTCGGTGTTGAGTTTAGAGACTCCATTCAGGGATAAAGGTGGGAGAAGGTCAGTGAGGCCCCCGAGAAGCATGAGCTTGCAGCCCACGTCGGCTCTGGCTGGGTTCAGGAGCAGCGCGCCCCTGTTGGCTGTGGATTGGCGATGCGGGGTGGCCTTGACACTGACCGCGTGTCTTCCTGCCCTGCTGGCACGTGCCTTCATGCCAGCTCTTCGTCCTTGAGGTGCACCTTACCTGCTGGTGGCAGGTGGGGAAGCTGAGGCTGTTTTGCGGCTCCAAGTCCTTTCCACCTGGAAGGGGGGAATGGACGAGCCTAGGACGATTATCCTGCTTTCTCATCACCTGGCATCCCGCCCCTGAGCGTCTCTGCACCCCCCGTGGCCCTGGGGGAAGCTGCTGTTCCTGTCTCCTTCCCCGGACCACCATAACCAAGTGCCACATGCTGGGGGAGGGCCAAAAACAGCAGCAACTTATTCTCAGACACTTCTGGGGGCAGATTTGGGCAGGTTCTGGCTCACCCCATTTCCGCCTCTGCCTCCTCCCACCTCCGCCTCCCCCCCCTGCCTCCCCACGCCCCTGCCCCCCCGCCTCTGCCTCCTCCCCTGCCTCCCCCCTCCGCCTCCTCCCCAACCCCTGCCTTCGCCTCCATGCGCTGTCTGCCCTGGACACCCCGTCTCTTTGTCTCTCCTCCCTTCTCAGGACGCCTGCCGTCTTGGATGAGGGCCCACTTTCCTGCAGCATGACCTTGTCTGGGCTCCATTTCCTCTACAAAGACCCTATTTCCAAATAGGATCACACTCACAGGTCCTGAGGTTGGGACTTGGACATGTTTTTGCGGGGGATGCAATTCTTCCACCTGCCACTTCAGAGACGAGCCTGTGTGGGAGGGCGAGGCCGAAGGCGCGGGCCCTGGAGCCACTGCCCCAACTTCTTAGGGGCAACCGCCTCTCCCCCTCTTGCCCCCGCGAGCCTGTTTTGGGGTTCAGATCTGCCCTCGACCAACAGGGCCTCTGGCCATGGGGCAAGATTGGCGGCGCCTTCAGGGCCTCAGCCTTGCTTGGGCCCCACTCCTGCTCCCGCCCTGGGTGTCCCCCAGGCTGGGACCCCCAGCTGTGACCCTGCCTCTGCTGGCTTGTTGGGGCTGCCGGCCGCCTCCTCCCCTGGCTGGCCTGAGCCTCTGGTGCTGGATGCTCTTGCCCGGCCTCTGAGGTCTCGGACCCGTGGGGAGAGGGCACCAGATGCACAACCCAGCCCAACCAGCACGGGCTGTGGTCCAGCCTGACCTCGGGGCCCTCCTCCTGGCTGCAGCCCCCTCCTAGTCTGCCGTGCAGCCACCCAGGCCCTCTGTCCCCTCCGTGGGTCTTCACCTGGAGAATCCCTGCACATCCCTCCTCCATGCCCCACTTGCCCCCACCCGGACCTGCAGCCCTGGTCTCTGACCTCTCTCTGACACCACTGGGCTCCTGGCTTCACATCCGGACTCCAGGGGGAGAGCTGCTGGCTGCACTGGCCCAGGCTGGGGGGCCCCTGGAGGGGAGATGGCCCAGGAGGTTCCCCCGCTTTGCTCAGGACCCTCTGCCTCTGCATTTTTGAGGGGCTGGGAAGGGCACATTGCTCCCTGTCCCCATCATCCAGATGATGGGAGGGCACCCCTGTGCCAAGGATCCCCACCCCAACTGGCCCTCCTCCTGCAGCCCTTTGCGAGACGGTGATATTGTGAACCTGTTCCTCCTCTGACATTGTTGGGGGGTCCCCTACATTCCCTGTTGCAGCTCCTGCCCCCCGCTCCCCAGGCCCTTCTGTTGGATAAAGGGCAGATACTTGCAGGCTGGCAGGGCCTGGGTTGCAGGGGCCCAGATAGGATGAGGCTGTGAAACCTCATTCCGCTGCCATCAAGCCCTTGATCTCCTATCCGACCTGGCCCTGTGGGTGTCGGGGTGGAGGGTGGGTTCTGGGCTCCAGGGACCTAGTGGCTGAGGGCACAGGCTTTGGCACGTACCCTGCTCCCTGGTTCCTCCCTGACGTTTGCTCTCTGGCAGCTTCTATCAGGGGAACTGGGTGGGAGGCGACACCCAGAGGGGCCTGTCATCCAGCCCTCGGGTGGGGAGCCTTTAGGCTGTGCCTGCCCAGTTCAGGGTTAGTCCAAATGCACATGGGTCCCCAGGGTGTGCCACAGGGGCCGTGGGAGCCCAGGGGAGCCCCTATTCCTGCAGAGTCTCCCCCGTAACCCCAGGCAAAGCTGATCCTTCTTCCTGGAAAGTCTCTGCATGCCCTGGCCAGGACGGGGGCTGGAGGGCCGGCAGGGTCTGGGCAGTCGGGGGACCTGGGGGGTCTGTGTGGGGTGGGGGGTCCCCAAAGGTCCAATGACATGGTATTGGTGCAATGCTCCTTTCTCCGAGCTGGCTCGAAGCATCTTCTGTCCTCTCTCTGGACCTCCTAAAAACACATTTTTGTTTTGTTTTGTTTTCCCTATCTGTCTGTCTTTGGGTCTCTGTCTGTCTGTTTCAGGCTCTCTGGCTCTCTCAATTTCTTAGCCTGTGCTTGGTCTCTTGCTTTATTAATCTCTTGGAATCCCCTCCCCTGTCTCCCTCTCTCTCTCTCTCCCTTCTCTTCATTTCTTCCTTTCCTTACTCCTCGTTTTCCTTCCTCCTTCTCCCTGCCTCACCCTCTCTCCTTCCTCTCTGCTGAGATGCGAGTCTAGTTCTCAAAAGAGGTAGAAGGCTGGCTGGACAGGGGACCCCCAGATGATTGGCAGTGCCAGGCAAGCCCCCAAGGAGACCCCCAGGCTGTGGCTGCCCCCTCCCCTGCCTTCCCAAGATCCTGGCCGGGACCCGCTGTCAGATCGCCAGGGAGTCTGGAGGGTGCTGCTGTCACAGGCCGAGGTCCCGGCCGCCACGGGTGCCCGGGTGCCCACCTGACCCACCGGGGGGAGTATGCGAATCTCACCCCTTTGCTCCCCCCATCGCCAACCAGGCGGCACCAGGATAAGGCATGGGGCAGGGAAGCAGAGGGGCCAAGGCAGGGGGCACCCCAGCAGCAGTTGCTGGGGGTGCGGCCAGCAGCGCCGTGGATTCCAATTTACATGAACTAACCGGGGCGCAGCCGGAAGCGGCGCATATGGAGATGAGGCTCCGCGGCAGACCCGAGCGCAGGAGGGAGAAATGATTTCAACCTGTACTGCAGCGGTTCCCATAGCAACCAATTATTCAGTGCTAAATTATAACTGTTTATGCCACTCGTGAATGGGAAGGCTCGTATTTCATTCTTTCTCTTTCCCTCTTGATCTTGACGGACCCTAACTCGAGAATGACCAACTCTCCAAGCCCTTCCCTTAGAGTGTGGGTGCCTTTTCCAGGAGCTGGGTGCGCGCTGCACGGGGGCCAGAGAGGAGGGAGGGGGGAAGGCAGGCCTCGATCTAGAAACATCTGCAGAGCTGGGGGTGGGGAGGGAGGGCGGGCGCTGCCCTGGTCTGGCTGGCACGCTCTGCTCTCCCCACGTGGAGACCCCTCCTGCCCGGCCCCGCCTCCTGGCACTCCCAGCCTGGTTCCCTCCTCTAAGATTCCTTTACTGGCCCGTGGACGTCCCGCGGCTGAAAGGATGGCGCCAAGGTCACCCCCGTGTCCCCTCTGCCATCCCTTTCCTCACGTTGTGGCCTGGTTCCTCTTGGACCTCTGGGTGGAGGTTGGTTCAGGGGCTTTATAGGATGTGATTGGTTGGTGCCCAAGCAAGGTGCAGCCCACAGCTCCTGCCTATGGGACTGGGCCCCGGGCAGCTCTCTGCCAGACTGCCGGCCGGGGCAGGTCTCAGCATGGCATCGCGTCCCTCTGGGTTCTGCAGATTGGTCTGTTCTCTGCAGTTCGACTTCAGGACCATTCCCCGTGCTTCCCCCTCGCCCCTTGTACTGCAAGGAAAAATTTCAGGGGTGGTGGTGGTGGTGGTGATAAGAGGCCCAAGTCTAGAATTGTTGAAACAACTGGAAGCAGGTTTTGGCTGCAGGTCCAAACTTGTTCTGTGGGGAGAACCCACCTCTAAGAGACATGCCGTGCACCCTCAGCCAGCCCCCTGGTGTGGGAGGAGGGCAGGTGAGGTCCCTGGGGCAAGTGAGGCTGGGGTGGAGCCTGCATTTGGTGGAGAGAGAGGGGCTGGGAGGCTGGGGCAGTCAGAGGAGCAGGTCCCTGGAGAAGGTCAACAGGGGAGGGAGAAGCCCACTCCTGTGAAATGAGGGGCTGCCACCTTGCCTGAGCCCCAGGCGCAGTGCCTTGCCACCCTTCCAGCTCATTCCTGGCAGAGGGGCTCTGCCCTCCTGCTCTCCCACTTAGCTCTGGAGTGGGCCCCGGTGAGCCCCGCTGCCAGGCCTGTTCCCCCCGCCCCACCCCTGCCCAGCGCACACGCAGATGCGCCGCAGATGCTTCTGCCAGACAGCAAGAGCCGCTGTCGGCACGGCCTCTCCCTCCCGCCTGCCTTCCCCGCCCCCCTTGCTCGCTCTGGGGCCTTTCTGCAGAGCCCTGCTGCCCAGTCCTTACCCCTCCTGCTCCTGTTTCCCATCAGATGCCCTGGTCAGCTCCCCCATGGCTCATGGCCACCACAGCCCCCCGTCATGGCCTCACATTGTCCCTGTGGATGTCCACCCGCAGCTGCAGGCACCGTCTATGTAGTCCAAATTCACCTCGGTACGGGGATGAGGGTGAAGCTGCTTGTTCCCTCCAGTTTGTTGTCCCACTTATATCTTTGGCTTCCAAAGTAGAGCTGAAGTCAGGGGTCACCTGGGCATTTTCTGGGCCTAACCTGAAGAAGACTGGTTTGAGAGCCAAGCGAGGAAAGGGCTCTGATGTCCGGCCATCGAGGGGCGGTGCAGGGGCAGAAGGCATGATTATTCTGAACACACTGCTCTGCCCTGGCCGAATCCCTGTGTCCAGGGATGGTGAGGCCAGGGACCCGGGGACGTGGAAGGCCTTCCCATACTGTCCCCTGTCCCCCTCTCTGACCATGGCTTTGCTGTACTGGGGTTTTTCCTGTTTCCCTTTTCTTAGCTGATCTCATTCGATCCTCTTGCCACCCTTTGTGGCATCCCCACTTCACAGGTGAGAAAGCCAGGGTGCAGGCCCCAGGTTTGCAGGGGCAGAGCTCTGCCTTGTCCTGAAGCCTCCTCAGGGAGCCCCAAGACCTGTCTACAGTCAGGCCGTGCGAGTACCCACATTGGGTTTGCAGGTCCACCCTGAGCAGCTGAGGGCATCCTGGCACCCCTCCCTCCCGCCGTCCCTCGGGCGCTGTCTATGGTGCTGAAATCTGGGATGGCCACTCTCCCATCCTTACCTTCGCTGGGTGAGGGGCTGACAAGAGCATGTCCTTCCCACGGCTCTGGAGAGGTGGTCGCTGGAAGGTGGCTGAGCTCTAACACCCCCAGGGGAAGTGGACGTGTCCTTCTCACTCCTGCTTTCCCAAAGGACTGCGACAGAGCCGGGCCCCACACTGCCACCAGCCCTGGGAGCAGGAGCCCCCAGAAGCTTGCCTGCTCACAGCCTCGGGAAGTGGCCAGGGCCGGAGCTGTCCCTGGGACCCAGCATGGCCAACTCAGTAATTCTGGGAATCGCCCGGGTTCCGGAAAGGCACAGAACTCTGCCGCCTGCCACCCACCAGCGCTCTGACGCGGCGGCTTACTGGGTGTAAAAGGTTTAGTCAGTGGGCTCAGAGGGGCTCCCGTGGGAGCAGGGAGCCTGGCAGGGGGTAGCTGAGCTTCTGAGACAGGCCTGGGATGTATGGGAGATTGGGGGGCAGGAGGAAGCTGTTTGAGCCTCTCTCCCGGGACGAGGGGGGTCGTCAGCTCTTCACAGGGGGCTGAAAGGTAGGCACTGGGCTGGGGGTCTCCTGAGCCCTCTGGACAGATCCTCCTGCCCTCGCCGTTTTCTTCCCCCTCCTCCCGCTTCCCCTTCTGCCTCCCTCTCCCCACAGGGCTGTGCCCTGAGCTCATTTTCCATCTCTCTCTAGTCCTCTCCCTCTCTCCCTACATTTCCTTCTGATTGCCCTGAAAACAGTTAATAGCTGTCTTGAAGATAACAAGCTCGGTGCTGGTAATTGCCACGAGGGTGGCCACTCCAGGCCCCAGCCCCCTCCCTCCTGATCCAGGTGGGCAGGGGGCTGGGCAGGGCTTTGCCAGACACGTAAACAGCTTTCTCAGAGGGGCAGTACCTTTCTAGTGGAAATGCTCCGGCTGTAAACGCCCTTATCTCCATATAAATGGGCCATTTCTGCCTGTACAGACAGGAAACTAAATCAAGGAAGCCAAGCTTAAGAGCTGCCTGAATTACCTCGTCGCATATTGAAATGAAGCAGCCAGGGTGGGGGTGGCGGGGAATGGGGGCTTGTGCCCTAACAGCTCCTGGAAAGCCTGCAGGCACGAACCCCTGGTGTGCTTGCTCCCCGTTAATTACAGGGTCTGTTCCCCAGGATGAGGGGGGCTGGTACCAGTCCTGAATCCACTCCTGCCTGGGGGCATTTCCTGGGCATTTTGTTTTTTGGCTTTTGGGCATCACTTCTGAGATGCTGGGTCCAAGTGCCCTCACCTGACAACTAGTGAAAATCCCAGAATTCATAAAAACCTGATTATGACCAAAGCAGGGCCCAAGCAGCCCCAAAGGCAACCCAAGCAGGCTGCGTTCTCCTTGTCCACAGGGAAACGGGGTTTCGGGAGAGACCCCACCTCACCTGCGCGGTCTGTTTGCTGCTGCTGCCTGGTCTTTTGGGAGACGAGACCCTTGACATGGGCTCTGGTGCTTGGCTTGAGGACAGTGGACTGTTGGCCCTCACTGTCCCCCCGCCCCTGTCTTGCAGGGGAGCAATGATGAGCTGTCGGAAAATGAAGAGGACCTGGAAGAGAAGTCAGAGAGCGAAGGGAGTGACTACTCGCCCAATAAAAAGAAGAAGAAGAAACTCAAGGACAAGAAGGAGAAAAAAGCCAAGCGGAAGAAGAAGGATGATGACGAGGATGAGAATGATGACGGGTGCTTGAAGGTAACTGGGACCTAGGCTGGGCCGCCTGCTGTGTCCTGCGGGGCCAGGCCTCCTACTGGGCCCCCTGCCCTCCAGCTTGGAGCCCCCGAGGGAAAAGGCCAGCTGTCCCTTCCCAAGTGGAGGCAGTCAGGCAGTGGCGGGCCTGTGCGTGTGTGCACGTGTGCGTGCAAGCGGATGGTGGGCAACTTTGTGAGAGAAATATTGTAGCCAGAGGCCTCGGGGACATTTGAAATGAAGCTGGGTGGAGTTTGGGAGCTTGTGGGGGAATCCGCCAGGCATCTTGCTGATGTATTGGCCGCCCTTGGCAGCGGCTGGCCTGTGCGCGCCCCACAGCTGTTTCTGAAGAGAGCGATAGATACGCTGAGCTCGAGTGTAGTGCTGGGAACCTCTCACCTGGAGCAACTGGGGAAACTAGAACAGATAGAGCCTTCCCCTTCGGCAGGCGGATGGCTCCGGGGGTGCTGGAGGGGCCCTATGTTACTGCCCACGTGCTCTGCTCCTGCAGAAAGAGTCTCCTGCTAGGCGGACTCCGGTGGAGATGAGGCTCCAAGCACTGCCTTGGGGAAGAGCACCCTGCCCGGGCCCGGGCATCTGGGCAGCGAAGTGAACTCAGCCGAGGCTCCGGGGGCACCCCGCGGCCCCTTGAGGCCCAGAGGGGTGGGGTCCTCAGGAAAGGGAAGGGGCCGGGGCTAAGGCCAGACGGCTTTGGGGGTCAGCAGGGAATGCTTTTCCCCCTTTGATCTTTTTATTTATTTACTATTGAATATTTTTATTGAGAAATCTTCATACCATATGTGGTGTACAATCAGTGGCTCACAACATCATCACATAGTTGTGTACTCATCACCATGATCATTTTTAGAACGTTTGCATCACTCCAGAAAAAGAAATAAAAAGAAGAAAGTAAAAACTCATACATCCTACACCTCTTATCCCTCCCTCTCATTGACCACCAGTATTTCGAACTACCTGATTTTTTTACCCTTTACTCCCCCGTTATTTATTTTTTATCCTTTATTTTTTTTACTCATCTGACCATACCCTGGATAACAGCAGCATCAGACACAGGTTTGCACAATCACAGGGTCACATTGTGAAAGCTGTGTAGTAAGCAGTCGCCCCTTTGGGCTTCCAGTATGGCAACGAGGCTCAGTGGATTTAAAGAGAAACGCTGGGGCGAGGTTAGGGCAGCAGTGTTCGGTGTGGTGGGGGCTGTTGGGGGGGGTGGCTGCCAGGGGGAACCTGCTGCTCCCGCGGCCCCGACCCTGCCGGGTCTCAGTGGTCAGGATGGCATTGGAAGGACCGACTCACAGGAGCCACCAGGGTTAGCCTGTGCTCATGACATCTGCCCGTGACAGGTGCGCTGTTCTCCTGAGTTGGGGGTATGGGGGGCATGGGGGGGCATGGCTGCGGGAGCCAGGAACTCCCCCCCCCCCACCGACCTGTGGGGGTGGCCGGGTGTGGTCCACCTCTAAACTGTGTCACAGAGAACCCAAGACCAGAACTGAGGTCTGAGGTCCTCCTGCTGGTCCTCTGGCCCTGGAGGAGCTTGGGGCCCATGGGGCTGTGTGCAGCCTCCGAGGCCCTTCCCTTGCAAGGAACAGAAAGCCTGGACATGGCAGGCAAGGGGCCCTGAGAGTTGAGAGGCATGGGGGCTTCAGGGCTGGGGGCCCAGTGGCACAGCAGCATCCTCGAGGCCCGTTTCTTTGAGTCTCTCAGCTCTGCCCCTAGGAGGCCGGCTCCAGGCTGAGGCTGGGCACCCAGCACCCTTGTGGCTGAGAGTGGGTACAGCAGCGAGGGTCTCCTTGGCTGCCTACTGCCCCAGCCAGTCCTGTTGTCCAAGCAGGAGACACAGGGCTCCCGGGATTGGAGGGCCCACGTCACGGACCACCAGCCCAATGGCGGGGGTGGGGGGAGTGGAATGGGCCGATTGGCTTAGTTGAAGTGGGGTGGGGTGGGGCGGGGTGGAGGAAAGCCCCTACACGGCCGGGTTCGAGGCGCCTGTGCTAACCAGAGTCCCATGAGGCGGGTACTGTTGTTATCCCTGTGTACAGATGAGGAAACTGAGGCACGCAGAGATGAAGGGACTTGCCCACTTTCTCACCTCCAATTTGGGCAGAGCCCAGGCTCTAACAGCTCTCTTCCCCTCCCTCCCCTCCACTCCTTCCTCCCCTCTGTGCCAGCCTGGCTGCCCCTCGCCCCTGAGTCTGCACCGTGATCCCTGCTCTAGGCCGGCTCAGTGCGTTCCATGTGGAAGCCACCTACCTGCAGCAGCCTGACCCTTCCCAGGGGTCCACGTGCAGATGCTCTCGGGGCCACCTGGGGATGCCTCACTTCTCCCCATATCTTAGGACCCCCTTAAACTCCCTCCTTCCCTCCTTCACCTGGGTGTTGAGCATTCCTTGGCCTTCCTGCCTTGCAGCTGCATCACCCCATCCTCTGCCTCTCCATCTCCACGTGGCCGTCTCCCCGTATCTGTCCCTGTGTCCAAATGTCCCCTTCTAAGGCCACCGGTCCTATGGGATCCGGGCCCACCCTCATGCAGTGTGGCCACACCCTAACGGATCTCATCTTCAAAGACCCCATTTCCAAATCAGATCATATTCTGAGGTATGGGGATAGGACTTCAAGAAATCTTTTTGGGGGACACAGTTCACCCATGGTGCCCCCAGCCGCGACACTGAGCTGGCAGCTGACCAGCCCCTCTGACGAAGGCGCCAGGGCCTGGGGTGCTTGAGGATGCCCTCAGGTGGTGGCTGAGAGCTCCCTTGGACCCCAGACCTCCCGGGCCAGGAGCCGGTCCGGGGTGCAGGGCGGCTAGGCCGGCCTTCAGCTCCACCCAGGCCCATGTCCTCCTAGGAGCCCAAGTCCTCGGGGCAGCTCATGGCCGAGTGGGGCCTGGACGACGTGGACTACCTGTTCTCGGAGGAAGACTACCACACGCTGACCAACTACAAGGCCTTCAGCCAGTTCCTCAGGTGCCGGCGGTGCCCGGGGGGCTGCCCTCCAGGACCCCACTTCCCTGGGTGGCACAGCTTCCCGGGGGTCTGTCGGGCGGGGGCACTGGCCCCCCGCCTGACCTCGCTTGCCTGCTCTGGGGCCCCAGAGCCTCTCCCCCATGGAGACGGTGGGCCCAGTCTCCCCAGGGGGCCTTGGGCTGCCACATCCCCTGCACAGGAGCCTCTTTCAGCTCTGGTCGGCGTGGGCCCTGAGGTCCCGAGCCTGATGCTGGCCACTCTCTGGCCCTCAGGTCTTGGGAGGGTCTGGGAGCCCAATTAGAGAATCACCTCTGTGTGGAGAGGGGCCCGGAGAGGTTGGGGAGAGTTTCTACAGCTTTCTCCTCTCCCCATTCCCGCTGTCTGCCCAGTTGCTCTGATGGGTTATGGAGTGGAGAGGAGGGGCTGGGCCCTGCGGGCATGGGGGGGGTGTCTC
>PVIY010060924.1:0-11429 GCA_004026745.1 Myrmecophaga tridactyla | reverse complement strand
CACATACTCTTTGAGACCAATGGAAGAAAAGTTTATTTGGTCTGGAACTGAAATTTTCTACAGTGCATAATCTAATTCAACCTATCTGTATAGCTCATTTGAACAACTGAAACAAAGGAAGCACAGAATAAGAAAGAGGTCCTTTAATCCTGTATGGATTATTGTAATGCCTGGATACATCCTAGAGTATATTAAGCAGATAATCAAAACGTATTGACAAAGGATGATCAGCCAAGATGGTGGCTTAGCAAGGTATGGGATTTAGTTTGTCCTCCAGAGCAGCCAATAAATAGCCAGAACAGTACAGAACAACTGCTGGGGCCACATCAGTGACCAGACACACAGCGTACGTACCCAGTCTGGACCAGCTGGACAGGCTGCGAACCCACCCAGAACCGTGAGTTTCATAAGCCACAGCAGCTGGCGCTCCTCCCTCACAGGTTGCTTCCCAGAGGGGAAAGGAAAGAGACTTTACCAGCAGCAGGGGCTGAGCACAACCAAACTTCAATTGTGGAATTAATTAACAAATTCTGATTACTAAAAATAGGCCCCAACTCAGCTGAACCTCCAGTAAAAGTAGAGGTCACTGGTTTTCATGCCACTGCAGAGGGGGCAGGGCTGACAGGGAAAAAAAAAAAAGAGATTTTTTTATTGGATCTGAAAAGGTCTGGACCCTGAAGGAAAGGAGGGGGCACACAGGACCTGGAGATACACAGAGCAACATACCAACTTAAGCTCTTGATTGGCAAACAGAACAGGGGTCCTGCTCTGAAAAGGATTTTTCTCTTTAGTTTTGATGGCTGTGCTTCTCTGGCTTGAATGCTCTTCAGATATAGGTGCACGGTTTCTCAAGCTCCACTCCCCCAAGCATAGGCAGAAACAAGCTTGCTGAGTGTTTTTCTAGAGCCTGTGCCTTCCCCAGCTCAGGTGGAATCCCTCCCTCAAGGAGTTCAGACCCCAGTGTCTGGAAAAGTGAAGCGATTAAAACCAGCCTACAACCTCTCCTCTGTCTCCACCACACCCCCAGCAGGGAGAGTCTGCTGAAGTTAAAGGTACTGCAACACCTTATGCTGGTGGGACCTGTAGACAGACAAGCGCCACATACTGGGCAGGATAGGAAAAGCAAAGAGAGCCCAGAGGCTTCATAGGAAAGCCTTTCAATCTGCTGTATATTCCACGCAGAGAAAACTGATGCAGGTGACTCCTTCCTCCTGAGAGGAAGCCAGTTTGGTCTGGGAAAATCTGGGTGGGGTTTATAATACCTCAGCAGACCCTCCTAAGGTGGAGGAGGGCGGAGGCACCATACAGGCAGGGTAAGAAATAAGAAAACAAGAACTGAAAAATTTTCCTCCCAAAACTAAGCTAGTGGTCCAGAAAATGGTGAACTGAATGTCAAAGAACAGATAGACAACAAAATCATGCAGCAAGAAAATCCTAGGTAAAAAAAAAAAGTGAAAACACCTCCAGAATAAACTAACAATGGTACTTAAATGCCTAGATGCCAGCAAAAAATAGCAAATCACGCCAGGAATATTGAAGATATGGCCCAGTCAAAGGAACAAACCAACAATTCAAATGAGATACAGAAGTTGAAACAACTAATTCAGAATGTATGAACAGACTTGGAAAATCTCATCAAAAACCAAATCAGTGAATTCAGGGAGGATACAAAGAAGGCAAGAAATGAACAAAAAGAAGAAACTGAAAGTCTGAAAAAACAAATCACACAACTTATGGGAATGAAAAGCACCCTAGAAGAGATGAAAAAAACAATGGAAACCTACAATGTCAGATTTCAAGAGGCAGAAGACAGGATTAGTGAACTGGAGGATGGGACATCTGAAATCCGACAAGCAAAAGAAAATGCAGAGAAAAGAATGGAAAAATATGAGCAGGGACTTAGGAAACTGAATGACAACATGAAGTGCACGAAGTGTTGTGAGTTTCCCAGAAGGAAAACAGAGGGGAAAAGGAGAAAAACTAACAGAGGAAATTATCACTGAAAATTTCCTAACTCTTATGAAAGACTTAAAATTACAGATCCAAGAAGTACAGCGTACTCCAAACAGAACTGATCCAAACAGACGTACTCCAAGACACTTACTAATCAGAATGTCAGAGGTCAAAGAGAAAGAGAGAATCGTGAAAGCAAGAGAAAAGCAATCCATCATATGCAAGGGAAGCCCAATAAGACTATGCATAGATTTCTCAGCAGAAACAATGGAGACAAGAAGACAGTGGGATGATATATATTAAATTACTAAAAGAAAAAAACTGTCAACCAATAATTCTATATCCAGCAAAATTGTCCTTCAAAAATGCGGGAGAAATTACAACATTTTCAGATAAAAAAACCTACGAGAGAATCTGTGGCCAAGAGACTGGCTCTGCAAGAAATACTAAAGGGAGCACTAGAGACATATAGGAAAAGACAGGAGAGAGAGGTGTGGAGAAGAGTGTAGAAACTAAGATTATCAGTAAAGGTAAAAAGAAGGAAAATCAGATATGACATAAAATCCAAAAGGCAAAATGGTAGAAGAAAGTATTGCCCATACAGTAATAATACTAAATGTTAATGGATTAAACTCCCCAATCAAAAGACAGACTGGCAAAATGGGTTAAAAAACAGGACCCGGGCGGCTGCCGTGGCTCAGCAGGCAGAGCTCCGACCTGCCGTGCTGGAGGTCTGGAGTTCGATCCCTGGTGCCTCCTGCCCATATGCAAATTAAAAAAAAAAACAGGACCCATCTATATGCTGTCTACAGAAAACGCATCTTAGACCCAAGGATAAACAAACATAGGTTGAAAGTGAAAGGTTGGAAAAAGATATTCCATGCAAATAAGAATCAGAAAAGAGCAGGAGTAGGTAGCAAATTGTGGTATATACATATGATGGAATATTATGCAGCTGTAAGAGAGAATAAAGTTATGATGTATATAACAACATGGATGGACCTTTAAGGACATTATGTTGAGTGAGATTAGCTAGAAACAAAAGGACAAATACTGCATGGTCTAACTGATATGAACTGACATCACTGAATAAACTTGGAGAATTTCATTGGTAACAGAGACCATCAGGAGATAGAAATAGGGTAAGATACTGGGTAATTGGAACTGAAGGGATACAGATTGTGCAACAGGACTGATTACAAAAACTCAGAAATGGATAGCATAATACTACCTAACTGTAATACAATTATGTTAAAACACTGAACGAAGCTGAATGTGAGAATGATAGAGGGAGGAGGGCTGGGGGCACAATGAAATCAGAAAGAAAGATAAACGATAAGGACTGAGATGGTATAATCTAAGAATGCCTAAAGTGTATAATGACAGTGAATAAATGCAGAAATTTAAAGAATGTTTTTGCATGAGGAAGAACAAAGGAATGTCATTACTCCAGGGTGTTGAGAATAGATGGTAATTAATATTTAAAAATTTTAACTTATGTGTGAGACTAAAGCAAACAATGTTTACTTGATACAAAAATTCATATTTTGACTACTGCATTTCCTAATATAACTTATGTAGACAGCTTAATTGAACACCATGAGTACATGAAACCTTGAGTAGGGAATGAGATTTTGTTGGTTCGTCCAGAGTGATGCCCCAATAAATCCCAGAGTGATTTGAACAGTGAATAAAAAAGTATTTGCAAAGTCCCCTTAGGGGAATGGTGAGAAAGGGGGAAAATTCAACTTCCCCAAGTTGAATTCTTGATATTCTCACAAGCAGTGGGGACAACCAACACAATAGGCTGAGCCCCCAATCTTGGGGTTTATTCATATGAAACATAACCGAACAAAGGATAGGTCAAGCCTACTTAAAATGAGGCCTAACAGTCACCCTCAAGAGAACTTCTTTTGTTGCTCAGATGTGGCCTCTCTCTCTAGCCAACACAAGAAGCAAACTCACCAGCCTCCCCGTCTATGCCGGACATGACTTCCAGGGGTGTGGACGTTCCTGGCAACGTGAGACCGAAATCCTAGAATGAGCTGAGACTCAGCATCAAGGGACTGAGGAAACCTCAACCAAAAGGGGGAAGAGCAAAATGAGACAAAATAAAGTGTCAATGGCTGAGAGATTCCAAACAGAGTCGAGAGGTTATCCCAGAGGTTATTCTTATGCAATAAATAGATATCACCTTATTAGTCAAGGCGTACTGGAGAGGCTGGAGGGAACTGCCTGAAAATGTAGAGCTGTGTCCCAGTAGCCATGTTTCTGGAACATGATTGTATAATGATGTAGCTTTCGCAATGTGACTGTGTGATTGTGAAAACCTTGTATCTAATGCTTCTTTTATCTACCTTATGGACAGATGAGTACAACATATGGACTAAAAATAAATAAATAATGGGAACAAATGTTACAATAAATTTAGTAGACTGAAATGCTAGTGTTCAATGAAAGGGAGGAGTAAGGGGTACGGTATGTATGAAATTTTTTCTGTTGTCTTTTTATTTCTTTTTCTGAATTGATGCAATTGTTCTAAGAAATGATTATGATGATGAATATACAACTATGTGATGAAAAAAGTATGTTCATATTGTATGTTGATTGGTTTTATTAATAAAAATGAAAAAAAAGAATTGGCAAAGTCCCCTGAGGGACGGGGGGAAAATATGGAACTATTAAATCTTACATCAGGGAATCCCAATATTGTGTCAATTTTAGGGACACCCAAATCAATAGGCCACACCCTTGATCAGGAGGCTTATTCTTTGAAGCTTATGTAGGTAGCGGAGAAGCTTAGACTACCTATAGGCATGCATAAGAGTTACTTCTGGAGGACCTCTGTTGTTGCTCAGATGTGGCCTCCATCTCTCTAAGCCCAACTCTGTAAGTGAAATCATTACTCTTCCCGCTACGTGGGATATGACATCCAGGGGTGAAAGTCTCCTTGGCAACGTGGGAGAGGACTCCGAGGGATGAATTCAGACCTGGCACCCTGGGATCAACAATTCCATCCTTACCAAAATGAGGAAAAGAAGTATAATTAATAAAGTATTAGCGGCAGAGAGAGTTCAGATAGAGTCAAAAGGCTCCTTTGGAGGTTGCTCTTATGCAACTTTCAGTTAGACCTTGCTACCTATCATAACCTGCTAAACCCCAACCAGGACCATTCCAGCCAATCCTAAAGAACACAGAGGGCAACATATAAGATTCCACATAGTAACTTTACAGAAACCTACAACCTCCAAATGGGTCCCTGGTCCAAATAAGTCCTGAAACCTAGCCCAGACTCTCCAGAACATCAGACAGTTCCATCTCCCTACCCCTTATTAGTGACAGACCCTTCCAATATGAAAAATTTAGAATCACCATAGCCCAAATACCCCTAAGGAGAGAGATGGAAAGATCAAAGGTGAGGGTGGAGTAATACAAAAACAGGATTTAACAAATGAATAAGAACACTGAATCATTAAATTGATATCTTTTAGTCTCCAGTATTTAGAGCAGCTAGAAGTAAAAACCTAAAATTGTGAAATTGTAACCCATCCAAACTCTGAAATATGCTCTACAATTAATTGTGGTGCTGTGTTTTGAAATTTATAGCTTTTCGCGTATGCTTTTCACAAAAAAAAGAAGGAAAAAAGCCAATTGTGATGATAAAAAAATATTTAAGCCCTCTAACCTCCAATATTCTGGAGCAGCTAGAAGGAAAAATATGAGAGAATCGTATGATAGTCCATAACAAACTCTGGGATCTGTCCTGTAGCAACTTGTTGAAGAGTGTTTTGAAAACTATTGCTTTTTTATTTCTTTGCTTTGTATATATGTTATACTATATGATAAAAAATGTTTAAAAAATAAAATAAATTGAGTAGATTGAAATACTAGTGATCAATGAAAGGAAGTGGTAAGGGGTATAGAAAAAAAAATAGGGGGAACAAAGGTTAAAATATATTGGGTAGGGTGGTGCGACGGTGGCTTAGTGGCAGAATTCTCGCCTGCCATGCCAAAATCCCGGTTTGATTCCCGGTGCCTGCACATGCAAAAAAAAAGAAAGAAAAGAAAAATATATTGGGTAGATGGAAAGACTAGTGGTCATTGAGATGGGGGGGAAAGAGTATGGTATGTATGAGTTTTTTTTTTTGTATTTCTTTTTCTGGACTGATGCAAATGTTCTAAGAAATGATCATGGTGGTAAATATACAACTATGTGATGATATTGTGAGTCATTGATTATACACTAAGAATGGAATATTCATATGTTAAGAATGTTCATGTTTGTATGTTGATATATTTTGTCAATAAAAATTTAATAAAAAAGAATACTAAGATATCAATTCCCAACCAATGGGGGGAAAAAGTGAACAAGATCCCCAGTGATATATTTATCTGCCTTTCTGTGTGTGTGTGTGTGTGTGTGTGTGTGTGTGTGTGTGTAGACAGAAATACATATATGTAAGTAGAGACACAAAAAATACTAAGATATCCTCATATAATTCTATGGAATAATGTTAAAACAATTAACATATACCCACAACTTATGGGCAAAATACTCTAATAATCTTTTATAATACAATTTTTTTAATTCTTGAAATAGCTATGCCAAGTGTCATATAGCAATAGCCAAATCTGAAGGAACAGCCATTAAAAAAAATTAAATACTTTTAATATTCCAGGTACTTTACTAGCTTCTGGAGATAACAAAGTGAATAAGACAATACCTTCCCTGCCTATAGAACACATAAAGATCTAGACAGTTAAAATACAATATGGTAATTCTCTAATAATTACATACAGATACTGATATGTAGATATGGATAGAATAAAATCAATGATAGCTGGGAGAGGGTGGAGGTAATTCCAGAGAATTTCTTTCAGAAATACTATCTGAGAAAATTACTTGCTGGAGGAGGGTGGAGGTAATCCCAGAGAGTTTCTTTCAGAAATACCATCTGAGAAAATTTGTTCAGTGTAAATACAGGATAGGACTGGTTGAGATACATAGCAGGAAATGAAAGTAGTTTGGGGATAGATTATTAGAGCCTTGACTACCATGCTCAGGAGCTTGTCCTCTTTTCAGTAATCACTAGAGATGCTTCAATTTTTTTTTTAATATAGAGGCCAACATAATCACACATCTTTGGGAAAAATAATGAAAATAATAGTAGCAGAATTGTACAGGAGGGAAGACAATTTGTCTAATGACCCATTAGAGAAATAAGGGCTTCTGAACTACAGCTACATAAATTAGAAAAAGGGGACAAATTTGAGAAACAATCCAGAGAAAGACTGGATATGAGGAAAAACAGTGGGTTAGAAACAAAGTTGAAATGTTAAAACAATGATAGTTTCTAGGTTGGGTTCCTGAAATGAGTTTATACCACGCAGAAACTAAGGAATACAGAAAACCAGGTTTGGGGAGGCAGAAGTTGATTTCAGAGATGTACAAAGAAAACCAGGAAAAAATACTGTGGAAAGTCAAAGATGGAGAGTTTAAAAACTGAATCAAATGCTGCAGAGTTCACACCAACAAAAGACTTAGATTAGACCACTGAGTTTCACAGCTAGGTCACTGTTTATCCGAGAACTCACTCTATAATTCTCAATAAAGAAAGAAAAAGAATGCCTCCTGATGTAAATTTATTGTTAGAAACTCAAGATAGTAAAACTCTAGACCAATGGTTAATACATTTTCTGGTCTCAGAATCTCTTAAAGAACTTATAGACCCCCCCCTCCCCCCTGCAAAGAGCTCTTGTTTATGTAGGTTTTACTATATGAGAAACTAAAACTGAAAATAATTTAAATATATACTTATTATTTCAACTTAAAATAAACAATAAACTCATTACATATTAATATAAATAACATTTATTAAAAAGTATTTTTCAAAACAAAGCTAGTGTGAAGAGTATATTTTTTGCAAATTTCTAACACCATGCTCAGTAGAAGACATCTGGATTCTCATATCTGTTTCAGGATTCAATCTGCTGCAGTATGTTGTTTTGGTTTGAGAACATGAAGAAAATCTGAACTCCCACAGATATGTAGTTGAAAAACGGATGAGCATTTTATTAGTCTTTTCAGGTAATTACAGATATTCTTTTTTGATACCACCTAAAGCCATAAGTATATGTTTGTTTCTCAAAGTTTAGTTGCAATGTGGAATCTGACGCACAACTTTTCATACTGTTTTCCCTTAAAATCCACTGGCTTAATTTGCTTTGAATGAATTATCCATGTATGGTTTAATAACACCAGGCATTGGCTATTGGGAAAATACTGGTTCACTGAGTTATGGAGATACTCCAAATCTGTTTAACAATTAATGAATAAAAAATCACATTCATTAATATCACCACCAATCACATCAGGAAAGTCTTTAAAGTACTGATGGCTCTTAGCTTTCAAGCTCACTGTACAAGTTCTCCAAAACTCTAATTTCCACTTGAAAGCTCGATTTTTATCATTAGCAACAAATATCATCGACTATTCTCCTTGAAGTGACAGGGTCACTGTGTTTGCTTTTGAGAAAATATCTGCTAAATACCTAAGTCTGAACAGCCACAGTATATCAGTCATTCTTTCAGATTAAAATGACGTTTTATGAAAAAAGCAGCAAGCTCTGCTCACAACTCAGATAACTGCATAACAGCTTTTTCTTTATTCAATCACTTTGGTATGCAGCAGAAGTGCTTTGTGTATTTATGTGTACTCCCCAATTCATCAGAAAGACTATTAAAAGCAACATGAGATTTAATAATATTAGTTAACTTTTACTGCTTTATCAAGAATATTAATTGAAATTGACATTATTTTTACTGCAAGGGCATAGTGGTAAAAAATACATTAAATAAAGCAATTTGGTGTCGCTACTTTGATTCATGCCAACATGCCACCACTGCTTCTACACCATTAGTACAAACGTCAACTCTGAAAAACAGCAAATAATATCTCAGCAATATTTAGAAAAATTGAGACCTCACAGCCTAAAAGATCTTATGGACACCCCAGGGTTCCTCAGACCACACTCTGAGAACCAATTCCGTAGACTCTATCCAAACACTTACTACCTTCAAAATCGCTCAATAAAAAACGAACAGGGTGGGCCACGATAGCTCAGTGGCAGAGTTCTCATCTGCCATGCCAGTGACCCAGGTTCAATTCCCAGTGCCTGCTCATGTAAAAAAAAAAATGAATAGATGTGAGTACTCTACAACAGTCTCTGAACAACAACCATGTGGTACCCAGCGAGGCTCCTAAGAGCAAGTAAGGGAGGATCAGAAACTCCGTATTTCTGAAAAATGAACTTATTTAAATGGTCCTCAATTTTTCTCCCATATTCACACCCAGAGTCTAACAGAATCAATTCTGTACCAAGCCTCCAAGTCGAAGACAGAAAGCAATCATGACGTGACAACGTTGAAGAAATTTCATAATAGTTAGTTTCTTTGAGGTTTCTTCAAAATGTGAATTCTATATAGTTTACTCCCATTTCATAGAAACTGAAATAATTCATTCCTTTTAGCAACAATCACATCCTAACCATAACACTGTATTTAGAGTAAACTTAAATTTTTTTTAATGCAGAAATTTCACCTCTTTGGTTGACACATAAAGGAAAGATTTATTGATACTACCTCATATACAGAATTTGGTACAGTTCTAAGTGTTGCTGATTTGACAAGACTCTAAAATTTTACAGAAGAAACAAAGAAATATCTATTTTGCTCACCATTATATGTCTAGTACCTAGCTCAGGCCTTGAAAAAAGTAAAATACTCAATAAACATTTGCCGAATACTAAATGTCGAAAGGGTTGAAATGAGATATGAACCCAGGTTCCCAGACTCCTTCATCCAATATCTACTGCTCTTTCTACTGTATGAAATCTTTTTCACAGTTCTCTAAAATATCTATGAGGAATCTAAAGGAAAATTTACCCAAGAAAACAGGTAAAGAGGAAATCATACTTGCAAGCCTATTATGTACCAGGCATTTTATTTTATAGGTTCTTACTTTGACCATAGTTCAAAACCAAAACAAGTAACTTTATCACTTTCATTTCCAAATCCATGTTATCTGAATTAAGCAATGAAATGATTTTCCATTTATATACAACAAACTGATAATAAGATACTAGTCTAAAGCAATCACCATACATGATTACTGTCCAAGCTAAGTATTTCTTTTTCTCTGATGATTCAGAATGGTTAATTTCCCAATGTTTCTTAGGTTTACATCTATGACGCTGATTACCTTATAAGAAATTAAGATTTGTAGCACCTATGACAATCATTTAGGACCATAGATTTTTCTTTTTTACTTTTTTCTGTCAGTTTGATATTTATCACATTTCTCTCACAAAAGCACAATGCAGAAAACATCAGGTATTCGAGCTATCTAGTTATTGAGGTTCTGGTTTCATAAAAAGTTTAACAGATCAAATAAACTCATTAAGCCCAGCAAGCACAAAAATTGAAATTCAATCATAGACACATAAATATAAAGAATATAACATCAATTTATTGGTTAAGGAATCGAATCACATTTTATTTTGAAATACATACTATGAATGTAAACTCATTTCATTCCTATCTGTTATTCTGAACATGACCTACCAGGGATATAGACAAAGGAAATGATCTTCTGTTTAAAAGGATTTGAGCCAGATATTCTTAAAAACAAAAGGTCAATAAAGACTTTGATGGGGAATGATGGATTCACTTTCTCTAGAGGTTTAAAGAAAAGATTTTCAAATGTCTAGGATGGCTTAGAGTTGGCCTCACTTTTGGAGACTGAGACAGAATCAGTTTAAAGGTCAGGTTGACCCAAGGGATTCAAATCCTGTGTGTCAGTCACACAAATCATTAGCAAACTACATTCTTCTGCACTGCAGCTACCTAATCCTTGCTTTGGTACTATGCAGCCTTTCCCTTCAAATTAACCTAATTACTAATTAATGTCAGTAGAGAATTCTTTATTCCAACTACTCCAACTTTTGCTTCTCATTGTATGCTACAATCCTGTTTCCTAGTATCACCAGAGAGGAAAATACTTGGTGGTACAATCAATATCTGTCCTATTAACAATGTCCTGTTCTATTGTTCCATCCAAACATGGATTCCACTCTAAATTTCAGAAACAACAGTAGGAAAATAAAAGATAATAAAGAAATTAGAGCTCATAGGTTTAAGTTAGGGCCAAAATCAAAAGAGAAGAGACAATTCAAGAGAGGAAGGAAGAAGCTGAGAGGATCGCAGTGTAGAACACTTACTTTTAGGAACAGAGTGTCCCTTAGACTTCTGGTGAGTTGCCCAGAGCCTCTTCAGTTTCAATCCAAATGACAATGCTTCTCTGAGTCCTCCTCAAGTAATGTTTCGACCACTAAAAATTGGATCTACAAGAGCTCAGAAGTACCGGTAAAAAAATGTCAGGGGCCCTCATGTGGGCCTCATGCCTCTTTTAAACTAGG
>PVIY010060923.1:0-11430 GCA_004026745.1 Myrmecophaga tridactyla | reverse complement strand
TTCAAATGATCTGCTTTTCAACTACATAATTTAGATAAGATCTGCTCTAGTTTGCTAGCTGTTGGAATGCAATATACCAGAGATGGAATGGTTTTAAGAAGGGGAATTTAATAAGTGTCTAGTTTACAGTTCTAAGGTTGAGAAAATGTCCCAATTAAAACAAGTCTATAGACATGTTCAATCTAAGGCGCCCAGAGAAAGATCCCTTGATTCAAGAAGGTCAATGAAGTTCAGGGTTTCTCTCTCAAGTGGAAAAGCATATGGTGACCACAGTCAGCATTTCTCTCTCTCCTGGAATGGTACATGGTGAACACGGCATCATCTGTTAGCTTTCTCTCCTTGCTTCCTGTTTCATGAAGTTCCCCTGGAGGCATTTTCGTTCTTCACCCCTGAAGATCACTGGCTGGTGGACTCTCTGCTTTGTGGTGCTGCCACATTCTCTGCTCTCTCTGCATCTCCCTTTTATAGGATTCCAGTAAATTAATCAAGACTGACCTAGAATGGTTGGAGACACATCTCCATGTAATCCAGTTTAACAACCACTCTTGATTGAGTCACATCTCCAAGGAGATGATCTAATTAAAGTTTCAAGCATACAGTACTGAATAAGAATTAGAAGAATCAGCTGCCCTTACAAAATGGGATTAGGATTAAAACATGGCTTTTCTAGGATACATACATCCTTTCAAACCAGCACAAGAACTTTGCCTCTTGTGGCTATTATCACCTCATAATAGGTGCTCTATAATGTTACGCTGGCCTTTTCAGTTTACTAATTCTCATATAGTTCAATGTCAAAACAGCCTTCACAATTTTAGAGACAATCTGGATTAAACACCTTTAATGGTTGTAGTTGTGGGGGTAAGTAATAGACTAAGACAGAGGCAAGAGGAGAGAGAGAACCTGGTCTCCTGGTCACTGTGAGAGAACATAGTAATAAAAAAACTCAGGGGAAAAATTAGATCTTACCCTTGTAAGTGCAGCCTCCTGGGATATTCTCTAACAACTGAAGCTGCTTGTAAATGAGTGGTTAATTAAAGATAGCAAGTCATGGATGCAGTACAAGAATCTGGATACCTTAGCATCTCCTTATGATTGGAGTCCTTGCAACGTTGATTTATTTGTTTAACATTGTTACCTTCAAGATGGTCAGATTTAAGTGGAAATTTTATAACATAGAGCTGTTGATTTACTACATTTGTGTTTCATGGATATCATTCATTAGAAAGGATAAATCAGAGAATATTTCTCAAAATTACAGATAAAAAATTACCAAATTGGAATGACCCAAGAATATTTCAAATTAATATTGATAAGGATGCTTCAAGATTGTGGTATCTTCATTTTACTCTTAATAATAATCCATAAATTTATGTCTTTGCAGGTACTTTTCTTGTGACCTTAGATCATGGACCAAGGAAATTACTGTAGGGTGGCTGAGTTTGTGTTCTGGGACTCTCCAATTCCTGGAAACTCCAGCATTTCTTTGTTGTGTTTTTTTTTAACTTCATGTACATTGCCAGTGTGCTGCAAAATCTTCTCATTGTTCTAATGGTTATTTCTGATCCTGCCTTGCACACACCCATATACATTCATGCTCAGTAACCTTTCTGTCCTTGATGTGTTTCTGGCAACTCATGCAACTCCCAAGATATCCCATGATTTCCTTCATGAACCCAAGACTGTATCCTTTAAAGGATGCATGGCCCAGATATTCTTGCTCAATGTCTTTAGTGGTGGTGAGATGGTATTCATTGTAGTCATGGTTTATGGCAGGTATGTAGCTGTATGCAAACCTTTTCATTATACAACCAACATGAACTTGTGCAAGTGCACAAGCCTTGTTATAGGCTCTTGGGTCACTGGTGTCATGAACTCCTGGACTCAGTTGGCTTTCACCCTAAACTTGCCCTTCTGTGGCCCAAATATAGTGGACAGCTAGTATTGTGACCTCGCTTTGGTCATCAAACTTGCCTGCATGGATACTTATGTCCCTGAAGTGCTGATGCTTTTGGACAGTGGTCTCATGGTGATGACTTCTGTCTTGTTCTTGCTGGTCTCCTACATGGTCATCCTGGTCACTGTGAGACGTCATTCCTCATCAGGCCTGGCCAAGGCCCACAACACCCTGGTTGCCCATTCACCATGGTGACCCTCTTCTTTGGGCCTTGAATCTTCATGTATGTCTGGCCTTTCAGCAACTTCCTAGTGGATAACGTCCTTTCTGTGCTTTCTACAGATTTCACACCTATATTGAACCTCATTATCTATACATTGAGAAACTAAGAGGTGAAATCAGCAATGCATAAACTGAAGACCTGATATGTAACTTCCAGCCATCTATCCAGTTGTCTCACAGGTCTAGGCTGGATGAACTGAGTAGACAGGAGACTTGAGAAATGGAACTTTGTCTTTTGTCTTGTGACCAACATTGCTTTTAACAGTTACTTAATTCGATTTAAATACATATCTGCTATATTGTCTTCATTAAATATTTTTAGTAAAGAAGGCTACACACAAATATGCATTCTCTAACTATACATATATCTATCCTACAGTATTTTAAATATATTTAACAATTTATATTTTTATTAGAGTCCTTTGTCTGCCACACAAAAGCAGTAACAGCATGTTTTACAGACTACTATGTAACCTAGATTTTAAGCCTTTAATTTCATAAAAAATATGTGAATATTCATCTAGCCAAACTAAGAATGAAATTTCTATTTATGGTGCCAAATCCTCCAAGTAATATGTGATATTTAGTTCCAACATTAAAAACAATCCCAGTGATATTTTCTTTTCATATTTTACATTCAAAGATTTGTGCTCTCAATAAAAAAGATCATAGCCTAAATCACCATGTAAAAAATAATTTGCAAACATTCCACATCTGTCTTTATTTTTTTTTCCTTCTCACATTCAGAACTTCAGCAGTCTCCACACACCACATTATTTTTGTAGCTTTATAAACTCACTTGAATCTGGTTATGTACTGTGTGGGTTTGAAAGGATTATGTACCATACAAAAGCCATGTTTAATCTTGATCTATCTAATGGAGACAGCCATTTCTTTTCATCTGTATTAAGTAGGTGGTTTGCAAACCTTATTAGATTATACCCACAGAGATGTGACACACCCAATTGTGGATATTAACTTTTGATTGGAGGGAGATGTGACTCCACCCATTCCAGGTGGGTCTTGATTAGTTTACTGTAATCTTTTAAAAGAGGAAACATTTTGGAAAAAGGTTACAAGAAGGAAGGCATCCAGGGATTTTTAGAGATGAAGAAGGAATATACCCCTGGGGGAGCTTCATGAAATAACAAGCCTAGAGAGAAAACTGGCAGACATCAATCTGTTCACCATGTGCCTTTGCTGCTGAGAGAGAAATCCTGCAATTCATCGGCCTTTCTTGAGTGAAGGTAACTCTTGTTGGTGCTTTCATTTGGACATTTCTATGGCCTTGCTTTAATTTGGACATTTTGAAGGCCTTAGAATTGTGAATTTGCAACTTAACAAATTCTCCCTTGTAAAAGCCAATCTGTTTCTGGTATATCACTTTCCAGCAGCATGCAAACTAGAACAAGTATCATTTATCCTTTCATCATTCTATTGCTAAATTTGTGTTGTTATCACAACATGACAGTTAACCAGTTTTATATTCATAAAATATTTACATTCACAAAACACATTAAGCTTTAGACACAAGGCAATTTAAACTAATAAAAACAAGACAAGTCCCCCAGTATAGGGGTTCTGAACCAGTTATTCATGAGTCCATGACATGGTGTCTGCACACTGATTCAAAGGGCTGCAGAGTGAACAGATTATTGTTTCAGAAGACACTGAACATTAGTATCTGAAAGAATGGTATGATGTTATCTTAGTGTTGTGTAGAACCAAAATTTCTCCAAGATGGTCTCATTCTAGAATGGCAAATCCTACTGATACAAAATGAAGAAAAAATGCACCATTTATTCTGTACAGACACTGTACTCACACTATATGTTCACTGAGATTTTGAATGTAATTTACCCTAGGAATGTCTCATCATTGTCCTGGAATTATAGGCTAGGAGGTCTATTAATCCTACACTCCATTGTAGCTTCTTTCCTGGAATCAGCATTGTGATTGAAGATTATTTGAACACAAAGGACTGGAAATAAATGCCCAAGATGAAGGTTTTTTTCTATAATATGGAAAATATTTTAAGTCTACAATTCTTTTGTGGAAATATTTTATCAGCACTACCTGCATTCTTCCTTTAAAACACATTATCCTTAGGTCTTTTTCTTGGTCAAGTTCACGTGTTAACTTGGCCAATTGGTGGTACCTGTTTGTCTGGTTGGGCAAGTGCTGGACTGTCTGTTGCAAGGAGGACATTTCATAGAATTAGATCATGATCACATCAGCTGTATCCACAGCTGATTCCATTTGTAATCAGCCAAGGTGAGTGCCTTCTGCAATGAGTGATGCTTAATCTATCAGTATGCAAATAAGTTCTCCCCCTTCCCACAATCCCTGGCAACCACTCATCTGTTTGCCCTTCTGCAGTTCTGCCTTTTGTAAACTCATCCATGCCACACTCAGAGGAGAATTCCATGGGAAGATACATAGTGCATATAATATGGAGGGAGGATGCTTACATGAATATGGAAGCAGAGATTGGAGTTATGTTGCCACAAGCCAAGCAATGCCAATGATTTCAGGCAACTATCCAAAACTAAAAGTGGCAAGAAGGTATTCTTCCCTAGAGATTTCAGGGAGAACACAGCACAGCTGACACCTTGATTTCACATTTCTAGCCTCCAGACCAGTAAGAGAGTAAATTTCTGTTGTTTTAAGTCCTTTAGTTTGTGGTAATCTGTAACAGTAGCTAAGATAATGGGTTCAATCACAGATTGGACACTGAGAAAGAAAGGATGAGGGAATTTGAAGATGAGTTAACAGAAATAATCCATACTGAAGCAAATATAAAAAGATTAAAAAAGAAAAACTGAACAGAGGTTCAGTGCCCTGTTGAAAAATATCAAACAGTCTAATGCATATGTAATAAAAGTTTCAGCAAGGGAACAATAAAAATTATGGCTAAGTTCTCATAGAAAACAGTGGAAACAAGGAGAAAATGAAATGACATTTTAAAAGTGCTGAATGACAGAGATTGTTAGTTCTATGTCTAGTGAAAATATCCTTCAAAATGCAGGTAAATTAAATATATTGCCTGATAAACAAATGCTGAGATAATCTTTCACCAGAAAACCTACATTATAACAATACAAAAGGAAGTTCTTTGGGCTGAAAGAAAATGACACAAAATAGAAACTTGGATCTACAGGAAGGAATGAAGAATAGTAGAAATAGAAAATAAATAAATAAATAAAAATGTTTGTTTTTCTAATTTCTTTAACATTTGACTGTTGAAAGCAAAAATTAAAATGTTACAGTATAGAGTTTGTAAAGTATGTAATAGTTAAGTATATGATAAAATATAGCATAGAACTGGAGGAGGACAAATAGAATTATAATATTGAATGTTCATAGTTTATATGTTGAATTCATATAATAGTAATTCAACATGGGCTGTAATAAGTTAAGAATGCATATTGTAGTTCATGGAGCAACCTTTGAAAAAAAGGATATAGCTAAAAAGCCAATAGGAAAAGACAAAATGGAATATTTAAACGTAATCCAAAAGAAGGTTGGATGGGAAGGTCAAAGTAACAAAGAATAAGTGGAACAAATTGTACTAAATGTAAATGGTGCCTTTATTCCAATTAAAACAGAGATGATCAGAAAGAATTTTTAAAAAAATCCAACTGGATGGTGTTTACAAGAGATATACATAAATGCAAGGATACTGATGTGTTGAAAATGAAAAGATATTCTGGGCAAAAACTAAAAAAAAAAAAATTCATCCATGATATGTACATTCCTTTTTTTGATGAATAGTGTTCTATCTTATGGATATACCCCATTTTATTTATTCACTTAAAGACTTCTGGATATTTGATTGGTTTCTCATTTTTGATTATGAATGAAGTTGCTATAGACAATAGTGTACAGGGTCTTGTGTGAACGTAAGTTTTCATTTCTTTTCAGTAGATAACTAAAAGTAAGATTCCTGAGTATTATTGTAGTTGTTTTTTTTAAATCTTCTTTACACACATATAGATGTGTTTATGAATATATTGATGATACTACCACCATAATCAAAATAATGAGCATACCCATTGCCCTATAAGTTTTCTCCCACCCTTCCCCAACACACCGTATGTATTCTTTTTTCTTCTGATTTCTTTTACTCAGTGTAATTATTTGAGTTTCATCTGTGTTGTTGAATATATCTATAGTGTGTCTATTTGTTGCTGCATAGTGTTCCATTGAATGAATATATATCATTTATTTATTCATTCTTCTGTTGATTGACATTTAATTGTGCCTAATTTTTAGCTATTGCAAATATGGTTGTTACAAATATTTGTGTACAAGTCTTTGTGACTTTCTTATCTTTTTAGGCAAAAAACTAGGAATGGAGGACTAGATTATATTATAACTGCATGTTTAGCTTTTTAGGGAAGTGTCAAACTATTTTCCAAAGCTTTTATCATTTTACATTCCCTCATTACCATGAGAATTCAAAGTCTTCCATATCTTCACCAAAACTTGATATAATTAGTCTTGTGTGCCATACACCAGAGATAAAAAGTTGATTTAGATAGCCCATTTCTGAAGGAGATCCAAGACTATTACACTATATTTTCCTTATCAACTTTCTCCAAAGTGATCAAAGGTTTTTATTAAATTATATATGTTAAATACTTGCTCCAGTCACTTCTTGGTGCTGATGATGAATTTTAAGTTGATTAATAGATGAAAATCAGTATAATATATTACCATGCTTGTATAAAAATGGCCCAGCAGATTTTTGTTTAATTTATTTTTGCTATCTTCATGGACTTCCAGGTTTCAATTATTTCACTCCCCTCATGTAATCAATTTTACTCCTTCTCAGAATCTTTCTCAGTAGCTTACATGAAAAGAGCAACTTTCACAGCCACCAGTGGCCTCCATATTGTTCAATCCTGAAGTCATTTCTCAGTCCTCTTGCTGCTTCACTGTCAGTAGTAACTATGATACAAATGATCACATGCTCCTTCCTGAGGCACTGTTCATTTTGTTTTTAGAACACTGGTTGCTTCTGACTTCATTTATATCATTCTGGTGATTCCTCCTCAATCTCTTTTGTAGTTCTCCCTCCTATTTCTGACCTCTTAATATTAGAGAGTCCCCAAGACTCAGTCCTTGGGACTCTTATTATTTGTCCTACTTCACTTGTGATCTCACTTAACTGTAAATCTTTAAATATTACTTATATTTCAATAATATTGAGACATGGATTTCTATTTCCAACTGGTCCTTTCCTTTCAACTCCAAACTTCAATACCTATCATCGATCAAATTTGTTACTCATTTCCTACTTAACATGTCCAAAATTGAACTCCTGAGAGGTCTTCAAAAAATGTTCCTCATGTTAATGGAATCTTTCTCAGTTAATGGAATTTTCATCTTCCCAATTGATCAAGTCAAAAACTTTGGATTCAAAATTGATGCTTTTTCTTACACCACTCATTAAACATTTCAGCAAATCCCACTGGCTTTATCTTGAAAATGCCCTCAGAGTTTGACCACTCATGATGATCTCTACTGTAATGACCTCTATCCAAGCCATCTGCTTGGATTGTTACAACAGCCTCCTAATAGGTTTCCTTGCCCAAAGCCTTCCATATACTTCATCCATTATAATCACCATAAACTACACTTGATACAATGGCCTACAAGTTCATAGTATCTTCAATCACAGCTTTACTCTCTGATCTTATCTGCAACATTTGTTTACAGCCCTTATCAATGATTAAAGATTTTCAAATTTATTAAAGAAAACTATTTTAAAAACTTGTTCTTTTATGGAAGTGTATTAATTATATTAAAAAGGGGCCACCCTTTTTGGTTTTTTTTTAATACTGCTGTTGGTTGTATGAATCAGTTCACTATGGTGGAAAGGGTTGGACTGTCAGTCAGGAGACCCTATGTGTATACAAAACTGCTCCATATTTTTTGGAATGTTGAGGAATTTACTCAACTTCCATACATGTGTAGAAGAAGGAGCCTGAGCTAAATCAGTTATTTCTCAATCAAAATAAAAATAATCAGTGGAAAACTTTTTAAACTGTGAAACTGCCTAAGCTAACTATATGAATAGATAAGTGGAAAGCTGCCCTGATGACAGCAGATTGAACATGGGTGAATATTTGGGGCCCCTTTATTCTTAGGAGTATGAGGGGTACCTGCACAATGCCTCCAGAGTTTCATGGGTCAAGGTTTGACATTTCCTGGATTTGAAATTCCCTCTGTTCCTTCCTATGTGTTTTATATTCTGGCTTTCTTGCCTGTTCTTGGCCCTTGCTAGAGTCAGGTAAGTCTTATTTGACTATCCTTGAAGTGTCTATTACTTTGATCCTTGCTTTTTCTCTGCCCATGTCAGGACTTCAATAGGCATATAGGGAACTTCTGCAGGAGCTTCCAATTTTACATTCACCTACAGACTTTCTCTGCTCCAATCAATTCCTCAATCACTGTCAGTTACATAATCCTAAAGCATATTCTTCTGCACTGAAACTGTGAATAGCATTCCATTTTTTTCAACAGAAAAATTCCAAGGCCTGTTTCTTGAGGTCTTCTAAATCATGGTCCAATAAAACTCTCTGGCATATGTTATCTCTAGCAAAGCTGGAGCAGTTATTGTTGGATCACTTTCAATTTTCTTTACTCATACATTTTTTTTTATTTTTTAAACTTCCTTCACTCACTCTTTCTGCCTTTCAAAACTTTGGGTCTCATTTTGTCCTCATCCCAAATACTACATTTTATCTCTTCCTTCCCCTTTCTGTTTACCTCCTTCTTCATTGTTCTTCCATCTCTGCTGATTTTATCAACAAATATCTTTCCTAACATATATCATTTCAAAACCACATCATTTAGTTTCTACTTCTCATAATGCAAATATTATTCTATTTTGCATTGTGTTTCAGTTTATTTTCATTAATTGGTCTTTCTAAATTACACACTACTTACAGATAAGCTCTCAGTCTTAGCATTGCTTTCTCATTCTTTGCTGCTGCATGTTATAGATACTCAGTTTTTAAAGTTTCTTGAATTAAATTTAATTTGGAAGATGTAGAAAAACTAGGATATTTTCTGCTTTGTTAAGTGATTTATAATTTGCTATAGCATAACATTTTCCTATGTCTAACATTACAATATTTATAATGTGGCATGAAACAATATTTTTGACAAGAATATTAATGGTAGTGATTGGGACTGAACAGATTCCACAGGGAGAATAAGACGTGCTTCATGAGAATTTAATTACAATTCTAGAAAATGGTCAGAAATCTTACTTCTGAGTAAATATTCATAGAAAATGAATTCCACAGTAGTTACAAGAGACTGTTAAAAAATGTATAGATAGATTGGAAGCCTGATTTTTCCTTGAAAAGAAATAATATCTTCTAAGTTATGACTTAAAGTGCTTGTTAGCAATTGCCCCACTGGGACAACTTTTACCAGTAATAAGAAATACATCCAGTTCTGCCTCCTTGTATATAAAGTGTAAAGTACAAGGAGAAGCAAACTGCAAGCAGTATAAGAAGAATATACTTGAGATATTATCATGATACATCGGGTTATTCATGTGGAATTCCTGAAATAAAAACAGCAGACGAATTGTGCTTCCTTAAGTTATTCTATATGTCATCCCAGCAATGACTCATGTAAGTTTTAATACTTGTGTCACTTCAGATAGTTTTCTGTAAAGAAACTATCTTGATTTAATGTCCTATTACTCCAATTAAGTTAATGAGGTAGAACTAATCTTGCTGCTTTTCAATTCCTGTTTCAGTTCTGAAAAGAGGTATTTTATTTTCCATATGCCACTAAACTTCAAGCCTGCAAAAGTGCATTTCTCTCATGCAGACTCAGTCACATGATGTTTGAGTTTATATTTCCAGTTATGCAGTACTTGAATGGCTGACATATTTGCTTCTTTAGAAATGTATACATGCATATTTTTTCAGTTGTTGCACATTGACCTCCACACTCCTGTTATGCCAAAATGGTATTTTAGAATGCTTAGCATATGGGTTCTATGAGGAAGGTATAGCTTTGTCATTTACTTACCATATGGTTTGGGCCAATTATATAACTTCACTGAGGTACTATAATATAAGGTTAATCCTATACTTTAAGGTCACCAATGACATTCTAGATTACACACACACACACACAAGATGATCACTTCTAGGTAACTGGATGAAGCCAAAGGAGTTTTCCAAGTGGGGGAATTAATGAATATAAAAAATTATCCTATTAAGTTATTTTAGTTGTTTTAATGACCTTTCAGATTATTCTAATGAAAATATTTGATGGGACGGGCCATGGTGGCTCAGCAGGCAAGAATGCTTGCCTGCCATGTCAGAGGACCTGGGTTCGATTCCCAGTGCCTGCCCATGTTAAAATATATATATTTGATGGACAATTTACCAACAGTTAAGTTTCATTATGTAATTTTTAGTTTATACTGATTTGGAGACATAATTTTTGATTTCATACTTTGAGATTCTACATGTTATTTTTCTATGGGCTTCACAAATGCCTAGCTCCCATTATTTGGTGGCTGATATGTCCATAATTTAGTACTCAGATAGTGTCACATATGTAAAAATCTCAACCTTCCTTCATCTTTATCAGGATAAATTTACATGTCCATCTTCAATTTTGCCATGCCTTTCAACTTGCCCCTTGTGAAGTTTTTTCCCCTTCATGTTTCATTTATTTATTTTTACTCCTTGTACCAATAATGCACATCCATAGAGATTTTGGAACAGAATAACATACTTATTTGTTTTTCCATAATTCCTATTGCATTTATAGGCTTCAGAGTGTATGGAATTATTCAAAATTTAATAGTCAGTATTTTTGAGAAATACCTTTTAGTGAATTCTTAAGTAAACAGCTCTAGGTCTTGATTTTCAATATCTCTTTTCTGATTTTTACTATGTTTCTATTTCATATTTAATGCTACATTTTTTTCTTAAATACAAAACTAGAAAAATAAGTCTATGAATGTTAAAGAAGCAAATCAGTGGAGAGTTTTATGTTAGAACATGAGGGACTTCACCAATTTCTCAGTAAATTAGTAGAAATATGAATAAGTAATATAATCAGTCTGAAGATACTTATATTAGAAAATTAATATAAGGGATAAAATGTGTCCAGTTTCAAGGGTTATGCAAGAGATATTAGCCTATTTAACAGATTCCTTCTCATGGTATTAGGCAAAATGAACAGTTAAAAGGAATGAAATTTTG
>PVIY010060922.1:0-11432 GCA_004026745.1 Myrmecophaga tridactyla | reverse complement strand
TTCCTCATGCAAAAACATTTTTTAAAATTTGTACATTGTACATTTCACTATTATTATACACTCTAGGCATTCCTAGATTATACCATCTCTATCTTTAACATCTATCTTTCTTTCTGATTTCATTTATGTCCCCAGCCCTCCTCCCTCTATCATTCTCATATGCAGCTTCGTTCAGTGTTTTAACATAATTATATTACAGTTAGGTAGTATTGTGCTGTCCATTTCTGAGTTTTTGTATCCAGTCCTGTTGCACAGTCTGTATCCCTTCAGCTCCAATTACCCAATAGCTTACCCTATTTCTATCTCCTGATGGTCTTTGTTACCAACGACATATTCCAAGTTTATTCACTAATGTCAGTTCATATCAGTGAGACCATACAGTATTTGTCCTTTAGTTTTTGGCTAGTCTCACTCAGCACAATGTTCTCAAGGTCCATCCATGTTGTTACATACTTCATAAGTTTATTCTGTCTTGAAGCTGCATAATATTTTCCATCGTGTGTATATACCACAGTTTGTTTAGCCACTCGTCTGTTGATGGACATTTTGGCTGTTTCCATCTCTTTGCAATTGTAAATAATCTGCTATAAACATTGGTGTGCAAATGTCCGTTTGTGTCTTTGCCCTTACGTCCTCTGAGTAGATACCTAGCAGTGGTATTGCTGGGTCATATGGCAATTCTATATTCAGCTTTTTGAGGAAGCGCCAAACTGCCTTCCACAGTGGTTGCACCATTTGACATTCCCACCAACAGTGAATAAGTGTGCCTCTTTCTCTACATCCTCTCCAGCACTTGTCATTTTCTGTTTTGTTGATAATGGCCATTCTGGTGGGTGTGAGATGATATCTCATTGTGGTTTTGATTTGCATTTCTTTAATGGCCAGGGACATTGAGCATCTCTTCATGTGCCTTTTGGCTATTTGTATTTCCTCTTCTGAGAAGTGTCTGTTCAAGTCTTTTTCCCATTTTGTAATTGGATTGGCTGTCTTTTTGTTGTTGAGTTGAACAACCTCTTTATAAATTCTGGATACTAGACCTTTATCTGATATGTCGCTTCCAAATATTGTCTCCCATTGTGTAAGCTGTCTTTTTACTTTCTTGATGAAGTTCTTTGATGCACGAAAGTATTTAATTTTGAGGAGCTCCCATTTATTTATTTATTTCTTCAGTGCTCTTGCTTTACGTGTAAGGTCTATAAAACCACCTCCAATTATAAGATTTATAAGATATCTCCCTACATTTTCCTCTAACTGTTTTATGGTCTTAGACCTAATGTTTAGATCTTTGATCCATTTTGAGTTAACTTTTGTATAGGGTGTGAGATACCGGTCCTCTTTCATTCTTTTGCATATGGATATCCAGTTCTCTAGGCACCATTTATTGAAGAGACTGTTCTGTCCCAAGTGAGTTGGCTTGACTGCCTTATCAAAGATCAAATGTCCATAGATGAGAGGGTGTATATCTGAGCACTCTATTCGATTCCATTGGTCAATATATCTATCTTTATGCCAGTACCATGTTGTTTTGACCACTGTGACTTCATAATATGCCTTAAAGTCAGGCAGCGTGAGACCTTCAGCTTCATTTTTTTTACTCAAGATACTTTTAGCAATTTGGGGCACCCTGCCCTTCCAGATAAATTTGCTTATTGGTTTTTCTATTTCTGAAAAGTAAGTTGTTGGGATTTTGATTGGTATTGCATTGAATCTGAAATCAATTTAGGTAGAATTGACATCTTAACTATATTTAGTCTTCCAATGTGTCATATGTTTTGAGGAGGAATCCTGCCTATTTCCACCTTGCCCAAATTCTACAATCCTGCCATTTTTCTGTTCAAATGGCAGGATTAGTCTCACACCAAACATGATCAGCCCTGGCAGAACTGATCTACATGTGTAGCTCTGTAAGTTATTTCCCATTGTACATTTCATTTTGCTTTCTTTTATTTATTTATTTTTTGTCATTTTGCTTTCTTTTAGATCCATGGATAGAGGTTTAGCTGCTACCCAAGTCTTGTTCTTGGTTGTCTGGGTGCTTGAGCACATTACTATTCACAAGAGATGGATTAATCCCTGATGGTGAGAGAGAGGAAGCTTTATCATCAAGCCCCACACCTAAAATCATAGATGAAACATTTTTCTGTGTTTTCCTTTCCTTCACAATCTAGAATTACCATCACTTGATTTTCTCTCACCTTTTAAAAAAAAAGTTCTTTGAAATCATTAACCAGACACTTTGAAATTTTCTGATGCATTAAAATGGAGTCCTAAAATAAATCAGAAAATACTAGAGTCATATCTTTGGGTCTTAAAAGAGCTGAATCTGAATATCTAAAGCAAATAAGTTATCTTTTCATTTTTAAAAAACTTTGAACATTTTCAAAACTTCAGAAAAGTTGAGAGTAGTACGACAAATACCTATGTATCCTCCATATACATTCACTTATCGTTATCATTTTGCCACATTTGCTTTACCTCTGTATGTATAATATCCACATATTGATTAATATGTATTTATTTTGCCAACTATTTGAAAGTAAGTTGCAGATATCATGACACTTTACTCCTAAATGTGTTTCCTAAGAACTAAGATATTCTCTTACAACACCACTCTTCCATTGTCATATCAAGAAATTTAACATTGATATAACGTATGTTCTAATGTGCAGTCAATATTCAAACATCCCCAACTGTCCCACTGAAGAGCATCATATGTATTTTTTTTGATCCATTATCCATTTGAGGCTCACATATAACATTTAACTCTTATTCTCACGTCTTTTTAGTCTCCTTTAATTTAGAACAGGCCCCCATATATGTATGCCATATTTATGACATTTGAAGAGTCCAGGCCATCATTGTCTTGTGCAATGTCCCACAGTCTGGATTTGTCTCTTTCCTTGTGACTGGGTTCAGGTTAAACCCTTTTAGCAAGAATTTTACCTAGGTAATATGTATACTTCCCATTGCACCACATTAGAAGGCATATAATGTCAGTATGTTTCATTACTAGTGTTGCTAAGTTTGTTCATTTGTCTGTTAGATTTTTTCTCCATTGTAAAGGTGTTTTTGTCCTTAATTAATAACTAATGTAATTTTAAATATGATGATTCTTTGAGACCATGAGAATAGCCTGTTCCCCCACATCCACCAATGGTTTTAGTATCCATTTATGATCCTTCCTGAATACATTTTATTTAAAATTTTTATTGTACTATCATACACAACACAACATTTTCCATTTTAACTACTTTCAAGTATACAATTCAATGGTGTTAATTACATTCACAATATTGCACTACCTTCACCATCATCCATTAATTTCCCTTCTGTCACTATGAATTTGCATATTCTAGCTATTTCATATAAATGAGATCATACAGTATTTGTCCTCTGGTATCTGGCTGATTTCATTCAATGTGATGTCTTTGAGGTTCATCTAGGTTGTAGCATGTATCAGAATGTAGGCCCTTTTTACAGCCCCAGAGGGACCAGGTTCTCCAAAAATATCAATTAGTTCCATCCCCCTATCCCAGCCCTTTCCAACATGAAAAAGTTAGAATGAGCATGGTCCAAATATCCCTAAAGATTGGAAGGAAAATCAAAGGAGAAGGAGGAGTTATAACAGAGAGGATAAGATTTAACAAGAGTATGACTGCTGAATCATTATATCAATATTTCTTTTAGTCTCCAGTGTCTTGGAGTATCTAGAGGGAAAAACCTAAAATTGTGGAACTGTAACCCATACCAATCCTTGAAATCTGTTCTATATCTACTTATTACAATGTTCTTTAAATTTATTGCTTTTTTGTATATATGTTGTATTTCACAATTTATAAAAGGGCAAAATACATGAATAGACATTTTCCAAAGAGGAAATACAAATGGCTAAAAAGCACATGAAAAGATGCTCAGCTTCACTAGCTATTAGGGAAAAGCAAATCAAAACCACAATGACATATTTCACACCTATTAGAAAGGCCACTATTAACCAAACAGAAAACTATAGGTGTTGGAGAGGATGTGAAGAAATAGGAACACTTATTCACTGCAGTGGGAATGTAAAATAATACAGCCACTATGGAGGATGGTTTGGTGGTTCCTCAGGAAGCTAAGTATAGAGTTGCCATATGACCCAGCAATCCTGCTACTAAGTACATGCCCAGAAAACTGAAAGAAGGAATGGGAACAGACATCTGCACATAGACGTTCTATAGCAGCATTACTCACAATTGCCAAAAGATGGCAACAACCCAAGTGTCCATCAACCAATGAATGGGTAAACAAAATGTGGTATATACATACAATGGAGTATTATTCAGCAGTAAAAAGAAATGAAGTACTGAAGCATGCAACAACATGGGTGAACCTTAAGGACATTATGTTGAGTGAAATAAGTCAGACAAATGTTGTATGATCTCACTGATATGAACTAATTATAATACGTAAACTTATAGAGATAAAATTTAGAATATAGGTTACTAGGAGATAGAATGAGACTAGAGATTGGGAAGTAGATGCTTAATGTGTGCAGAATTTTTAATTAGGTTCAATTTAAATGTTTGGAAATGGATAGAGGTGATGGTAGCACATTATGTCTAATTAATGGCATTGAATTATGGATATGATTGTGATTGAAAGGGGAAGTTTAGCGTCACGTGTGTCACTAGAAGGAAATCTAGAGTTAAAACATGGGAATGTTTAACACAGTGAGCCTTGTAGTGGACAATGAACGTGATTAATAGCACTTCAATTGTAACAAATGTTCCACACCAATGCAAGGTGTTAATAATAGGGTGGTATATGGAAATCCTGTATTTTATGCATTATTGTTCTGTAAACGTACAACTTCTTTAATAAAGAAAAAAAGTGTATGAGGGAAAAAAAAGCCAATTGGCCATAGATATGAGTGTTTATTTCTGAACTCTCTATTTTATTCCATTGGTCTATATGTCTATCCTTATTCCAGTACCACATTGTTTGGATTACTGTAGCTTTGTAATAAGTTTTAAAATTGAGAAATGTGAGTTCTCCAACTTTGTTCTTTTTCAAGATGTCTTTGGCTATTTTAGGTTCCTTAACTTTCCATATGAATTTGGTGATCTGATTTTCCCATTTCTTCAAAGAAAGATGTTAGAATTTTGATGGGAGTGCGTAGTATCTGTAAATTGCTTTGTGTAACCTGAATATATTTTGCATCAGTTGTTGTCAGTGGTGATTTTTCAAATTCTGTCATTGCTTCTACATGTATTACTTTGTATTCTTCTTCTCTCCCTTCTTCCAATTCTCCTCCTCCTTTTCCTGCTTCTGCTGCTTCTTCAGCTTCTACTATGCATTTATCCATTTTAAATTTTATGACAGTTTAATTTGTTTTGTTTTACATTTTTGTATTTATTGTTTTCTGCTGACCTTCAAGAGATTTCCCAGCTGTTTATATGCTTTCTTTTGTATTTAGTAATTGGTCAAGTTCCAAATTTTTTTCTTTAAATGAACCCTCTTCACTTTTCCTTGAGTACTATTCTCTGCTCTCTGCCTTCCTTTTCCATCATTTCTTCCCTTTGTATTATCTTCCATCTTTCTATAACCTCTTTCATCTCTCCGAATCTCAGCTTTCATAGAAACTCCCCTCTCCAGTGTCTCTGAGGACATACTCTCAACTGGCTCTGGGATTTTCTTCTACTCCTTTTTGAAAACACTCTCGGGGTGTGTTAATGAATGGCTGTCAGAAACAGCTTCACAGCCTCACTCCAAGAGAAGTTACATTTCACTATATGGGGAGGTCCTCTGGGATCTCACCAAACACAAACAGCTTATAATAAAGAGATCTACTTTATTTAAAACTTAATAAGCAGCTTTTCCTCAATCGACAAGCCATCTGTGAAGTCTAATATTTGAAATCTCAAATGTTTTAGAGTGAAAATTGTCATTTTTTTGGTGATTTTTCTTCCTATTCTCATTACCTAATAGCACAAAAGTGCTTTATTCAAACTTTCTACCAAAGTTTCCCCTGTGACCATAGGGAAACAAAGGAACTTAAAAAGAAATGACTTTTCCAACTTAACCCTGACCTTTGCAGAAATTGAATTATAATTTATAATACATCTCATTGCTGGGTTATTTGTGTATAACCTGGTCGTTCCCTGAACTTCGGGTGTTTGTGTGACTCCTGAGACCCAGAGTTAGAGCTCTGAAGCTATGAACGTCAGCACTACCCCATACAGCAACTGTTTAAAAAGTGATCAGACTTCAACTAGAGATATGAAAGAAGCTGATCTGGATAGGACTAAAGTAAATCAGAATACTGGGTAAAGGATGGTATGGCCCAAACTTTCAAGCTTGAACCTCTATGTGAGACCAGAAGAAGAGATGTTTATTTGGTGCAAAATTTATATTTTTGGTAGCATATTATCTAATTTAACTTGTATAGTCAATTTATTCAAATGCCATAATTACATGGAATCTTAAATAGGTAGTGAGATCTTGTTGGTTTGTCCAGGTTAGTGTGATGCCCTGATACATCCCAGAGTAATTTGGGATGAATAAAAAAGTATTTGCAAAGTCCCCTTGGGGGACTGGGGAGAAAGGAGGAAATATTCACAATTACACATCTAGAGAATTCCTAACACTCTTGCAAGCATTGAGGACAACCAATTCAATAGGCTGAACCCTCAATCTTGGGGCTCACCCCTTTGAAACTTATTTCTGCAAAGGAGAAGCTAAGCTTCCTTATAATTATGCCTAAGAGTCGCCCCCAGAGAACCTTTTTTTGTTGCTCAGATGTGGCCTCTCTCTCTATGCCAACTTGGCAGTTGAACTTATTGCCCTCCCCACTATGCGGGACATGACTCCCAGGGAGTATAAATCTCCCTGGCAATGTGGAACATGATCCCTGGGGATGAGCCAGGACTCAGCATCATGCAATTGAGAAAGTCTTCTTGACCAAAAGGGTGAAGAGAAATGAGACAAAGTTTAAGTGGCTGAGAGATTTCAAATGGAGTTGAGACGTTATCCTGGAGGTTATTCTTATACATGATATAGATATTCCTTTTTAGTTTATGGTGCTTTGGAGTGGCTAGAGGGAAGTATTGAACTGTATTCCAATAGCCTTGATTCTTTTTTTGTTTTAATTTTTTTTAAAAACATAACAACATACAAACACAAACATTCTTACCATATGCTCATTCCATTCTTGGTATAAATCAATAACTCACAATATTATCACATAGTTGTATATTCATCATTACGATCATTTCTTAGAACATTTGCATCAATCCAGAAAAAGAAATAAAAAGAAAAGAGAAAAAAATTCATACATACCATACTCCCTCCCCGTCCCCCTCCCCTCACTGATCACCAGCATTTCTTTTATTTATTTATTTATTTATTTATTTTTCATCAGATAGTTCTATATTCATCATTATTATCATTTCTTAGAACATTTGCATCAATTCAGAAAAAGAAATAAGAAAACAGAAAAAAATTCATACATGCCATACCCCTTACCCCTCCCTTTCATTGATCACTAGCATTTCAATCTACCATATTTATTTTAACATTTGTTCCCCCTATTATTTTATTTATTTTTAACCCATATGTTTTACTCGTCTGTCGATAAGATAGATAAAAGGAGCATCAGATACACGGTTTTCACCATCACACAGTCACACGGTGAAAGCTATATCATTATACAATCATCTTCAAGAAACATGCTACTGGGACACAGCTCTACGTTTTCAGGCAGTTCCTTCCAGCCTCTCCATTACACCTTAACTAAAAAGGTGATATCTATTTAATGTTTGAGAATAATCTCCAAGATAACCTCTCGACTCTGTTTGGAATCTCTCAGCCATTGATACATTATTTTGTCTTATTTCTCTCTTCCTCCCTTTGGTTGAGAAAGTTTTCTCAATCCCTTGATGCTGAGTCTCAGCTCATTCTAGGATTTCTGCCCTACATTGCCAGGAAGGTCACACCCCTGGGAGTCATGTCCCACGTAGAGAGGGGGAGGGTGGTGAGTTTGCTTGTCCTGTTCAATAGCCTTGATTCTTGAAGACAAGTGTGTAACTATATAAATTTTACAATGTATCCACGTGATTGTGAAAACTTTGTGGGATGTTCACTTTATCCAGGGTATGGACAGATAAGTAAAAAAATAAGGACAAAAAATAAATAATGGGGGGTGGGATAAAGGTAAAAGTAAATTTGGGGAAGATTGCAATACTAGTAGTCAAAGGTGGGGGGGAAGGAGTATGGGATGTATGGGATTTTGTTTTTCTTTTTTTCTGGAGTGATGCAAATATTCTAAAATGATCATGGTGATGAATACATGATTATGTGATTGTATTGTGAGCCACTGATTGTATACTTTGGATGGACTGTATGGTGCATGAAGACATCTCAATAAAAATATTTACAAAAAAATAGGGTGGACAACAGTGGCTCAGTGGCAGAGTACTCACCTGCCATGCCGGAGATCCGGGTTTGATTCCCAGAACTTGCCCACGCCAAAAAATAAAAAATACATCTCAGGAGATGGGGGTTATGAACAGTCTATTGATCATCAGCATGAAGACGGAGCTTGTCTTTCATGGACTCAGAACAAGAGAACAAACAAGAGGGTAACATAGCAAGGTAGAGCAGATGTTAAGTTAGACAGAGACTGTAATGAATGGTCAAGAGCATTGGTTCTGGAGTTAACAGACCTTGGATTCAAGTTCTGACCCTTTCATTTAATGAACTCAGTGACTCCCTCTCCGGGTCTCATTTTCTCATCAGTAAAAGAGAGAGTATATTAATACTTATCTCATAGAATTGATTAAATGAAAGAGAGTACCTGGCACAAAGCAAGCTCTCATTAACTGTTGATTATAATAATTAGTAACATTTCTGTGTTCCCTTCATCCTAACATAAAAAAAAGTATCACTTATACATTTGAAGATATGAGATGTCCTAGAATATTCCTATCAAAAGTTAATATTTAAAAAAAAAAAAGTTAATATTTTCCTAGTGGTCTTATGGTTGCCTTGTGTTATAAAAAGTGCTTAAACGGAAAATATGTAAAAAGAAACACAAAGTTTATAACTCTTAAGAATATAAACACTGCCACCTCATTTTCAGGTAAAAGGCCAAGCTGGGGTGGGCCACAGTAGCTCAGCAGGCAGAGTTGTCGCCTGTCATGCCAGAGAAATTGGTTCGATTCCAGGTGCCTGCCCATGCAAAAAAAAAAAAAAGGCCAAGCCGTTGCCTGTGCTGCCACATAAGCTTGAGTGCTTGAGTGCTGCTAGAGTGAAAACAACATTGATGGGAACAGGCCTTTCTGCTGAGACTAGACTCTACCAAGAATTTCTTGGTCTTTGAAAACCAACAAGTGTGTGGAACAGACCTGACTGAAGGCCAGAACAGAAATATGGGGATCTGGATAAGATGGCTGGTTTGGGGTCCCATGTCTGTCACATGTTAGCTATAGGACCTTGTAGTAAGTGCTCTCCAAACTTCAGTTTTGTAAAATGGCAATGGCAATAACCTAATACTGATGCAATCATATTATCTAATATCTAGGCCATATTAAATTTTCCCCAATTATTCCAGTAATGTCCACTATAGCTTTTTCTTCTGACTCAAATCCAATCAATTATCATACTTGCATTTTGTTGTCATGTCACTTTAGTGTTTAATTTAGAACAGTCCTCCCACCTTAGTGTGTGGCTTTTATTACTTTGACATTTTTAAAGCATTCAGGTTATTTGTCTTTGTGGAATGTTGTGAGAATCAAATAAGAAAGTATTTTTTAAAACTGCTGTACAGCCACTGTGTAGCTGTAGTAGGCATAGTGGTTAAGAACTTGGGCTATAGAGCCAAATTTTGGAGTTCAAATCCCAGGTCTGTCTCTTATTAGCTACATAAAACTTCATCACATTATTATACCTCTCTGTGCCTTAATCTTTTCCGTAAAATGGGGATAATAATTGTACCTACCTATTACTCTGGAGATTTAATAAATTAATATATGTAAAGTATTCACTACAGTCTCTGCACAACAAATGCCCAAAAACTGTTACCTAGTATATAAGGTAAATTCTTGTGAATCCGAGTTTCAAAATTTGTGTTTTTTCTAAAAAAAAATTCAGTCATAAAATTTTTTTCTCAGTGCTTATTAAATGTCTATGACTAGACTTCTGGGCCAAGATGGCGGCTTAGCAAGGTGCGCGTTTTAGTTCGTCCTCCAGAACAACTACTAAATAACCAGAAACAGTACAGAACAGCTCCTGGGGCCACGACAGTGACCAGACACACAGCGTACCAGAGTCTGGACCAGCTGGACCGGCTGCGAGCTCCCCCAGAGCCGTGAGTTCCCAAAGCTGCGGCAGCCAGCGCCCCTCCCCCTCAGGCCGCTTCCCAGAGGGGAAAGGAAAGGACTTTACCAGCAGCAGGGACTGGGCACAATCAAATGCCAATTGTGGAACTAATTAACAAATTCTGACTACTAAAAATAGGCCCCCAGCTTAGGTGAACCTGATCAAAGCGGAGGTTGCTCATTTTTGCCCCGGCGCCAAGGGGGCAGGACTGACAGAAAAAGGGGGGAAGAAAAGAAGGAAACAGAGGTTTTTGTGGCTGTGTATCTACAAAGGCTTGACTGCCTCTGGATACAGCAGCAGGACTTTTCAGGCTGCAACTGCCCCAGGCATAGGCAGAAGTGAGCTCTTTGGGGGGCTTATCTGGAGCCTGTGCCTTCCCCAGGGGAGGAGTGAAGCCCCACCCAGGTGGAATCCCTCCATCAAGGAATTCAGACACCAGGGCTTGGTAATTTGAAGCCATTAAAACCAGCCTACAACCTCTCCTCTGTCTCCACCATGCCCCCAGCAGGGAGAGTCTGCCAAAGTTAAAGGTACTGTATCATCTTATGCTGGTGGGACCTGCAGTCAGACAAGCGCCACATACTGGGCAGGATAAGAAAAACAGAGTCCAGAAACTTCACAGGAAAGTCTTTCAACCTGCTGGGTCTCACCCTCAGGGAAAACCGACGCAGGTGACTCTTTCCTCCTGATAGGAGGCCAGTTTGGTCTGGGAAAATCTGGCTGGGGTCTATAATATCTAAGTAGACCCTCCTAAGTGTGTGTGGGGAAAAGGCACCACACAAGCAGGGCAAGAAACAAGAAAACAAGAACTGAAAAATTCTCCTCTGTTAAACAAAACTTAAGCTAAAGGTCCAGATAAAGCTGAACAGAATGTCAAAGAACAGATAGACAACGAATTCATCCAGCAAGAAAACCCTAGATAAAAGAAGTGAAAGCAATCTCCAGAATAAACTAATTAAGGTAATTAAATGCCTAGATGCCAGCAAAAAATAATAAATCACGCTAGGAAAATTGAAGATATGGCCCAGTCAAAGGAACAAACCAACAATTCAAGTGACATACAGGAGCTGAAACAA
>PVIY010060921.1:0-11459 GCA_004026745.1 Myrmecophaga tridactyla | reverse complement strand
CAGGCAGTGTGTATGTGTGTGTGTGTGTGTGTGTGGCATAGACCTGTCTTTTTGCAGTTTTACTGTGAAAAGGGAAGTAGCTCCAGGAGGATGCAAACCAAGGGAAGGTGGGAGACACTTGGTCAGAAGGAGAGGGCTCCATGGCGAGTAAGAGGCTGAGGATGGAGAAAGGAGAGGAGAGGACGGAGGGTCTTTGAGGTGGCGGAAGGGGCTGGAATCAGAGCCCTTGTGAGTCCCTTAGCCTCGAGTGATGGGACGGGGTTCAATTCACTCTTCCTCTGAGGCATGTGTGCGTGAGTCTGGGTCGTTGGGGGTGAGGAGGCCACGAGAATGATCTGGATCCAGTTAGTTTGTGGGTAAAGGTGTGGGAAGCCGAAGGCACTCCCGTGTTGGCATTCGTCTTCTCTGCACAATTGTAAGCGGCGCCACCTTCTGGGAGCGAAGGGGATGAGCAGCGCCGGTCTGGAGTCTGGCGGAAGAGGTGAGGCCCAGGTGGGTGTGCGGAGGGCCCTGGCCAGGACAGGCTGGAAATGCTGGCAAGCTAGATGAGAGCATCGCCGCCACCTGTGCGGGGGCGTCTTCCTTTGCTCACTCTCAGCAGCCCAGGGGTCGGTGTGTGTGTGAGCATGTGTGAGCATTCTACATCCTGACACGCTGGCCCCACCAGCCCAGGACACAGTGGCAGCCACAGCTCCACCACCACAGCCACCCTTCACTGACCGAGGGGGTGAAGGAGAGGGCATGAGCTTTGCATCAGACCTACCTGAAGAGACATGATGCAATCTGGGCTCCACGCCTTTCTAACTGTGCTGGGGAAGAATGTCCCTGACCACCCGGGGCCCCCATCTCCTTATCTTTAATTAGGAATAACAAGACCTGCTTCACGTGTTATGATGATTAATAATTGTGCTTAATAATGAACAGATGCTTAATGACCAACAGAGCCCTTCTCTATGGCCTTTTCCTTTTTAGGTAATTAGGAGAACCCAAAGTCTCTGGGATCATTCCTGGTGGTATTTGCCGGGGAGGAATTAGAGGGACTGGCCCCTGGGGGGCCTGATGTTCTGAAAATCCCCCACGGCATGTTCCCAGCTTCAGGCCCTCTGATGAGGACGTGCTTATTAAAGAAGGCTTATTAGAGGATGAAGCGGGATTCCATGAGTTCAAATACAAGTCCTTTAATATATTCAGATCTTATATTTGCTAATCTGTTGAATGGAGGCAATGGTTCTGCCCTCACTCCGGCAGATATCTTGACCATGTCTTGCGATGAGAGAGTATATAAATGCTAAAAACCCATCTCTGGATGGGAGCCAGAAATAATCAATGAGGAAGGGTTAAAATTTCCACTCTGAGAATTCCTAAAACTTGGCTCTCATTGCTTGACGTCTTCCACAGGTCCTCTTTTACAAGGCAGCTTGCTCTCCTTTTCCACGAAGGCCAACGGTCCATCTGCTATGCAGACGCATGTGTGGTTAAGCTCACGGGAAAGAGCTGCGTCCAAGCTGGGCTCCTGGAAGGTACAGCGCACAGAGGCTGCGGAGACCCCAGGTGCACGGGGAAGCGCCAGCCAGCCAGAAGCTCTTTTATGGATTCAACCATATTGCAAAGCTGGGTCCTTGGTGGAGATAACTGAGCACAGCACTCCTCTGGGGCAAACAGCCTGGCAGCACCCCTAGAAAGGCCAGGAGCCTGCACCCCTGTGGCATGGTACCAAGGTTACAACCATCCTGGGAGGGGGTTGTAACAGTTCAAGGGACAGAAGCTGAGGGTCTGAGTTAGGTAGTGGAGAGGACAGGACTGGGTGGATGGAGAATTTGGAAGCAGAGGCAGAGAATCGAGGCACAAAGGTTTTTGAGGAAGCAAGCGGGAAGAGAGAAAGAGGTCATGATGGGTGACCCATGAGAAGGACTGGATAATGATGTCACAGAATTGGGAGGCTCCCAATAGCAGACTGGGAATGGGGAGATAATGAACTTGGCTCTGGACCTGGTGAGTCTGGAGAACTTGCATAGAGAGCCAGGAGGCAATTGTGAATCGAAACCTGCCGTCCTCCGGAAAGATGGGTTCCCCAACGAGCTAGAGCAGGGAATCTGCCTTGCAGCACAATTACACTGGGCATCAGATAAAAAAGAAAGAGCAATGGGCAAATGTCCCTAAATGCAGACTTGGAGATTTGTCCCAAATGAGTGTTTTATCGGTTTCTGCTGCAGCCAACTTGAGGTGGCCAATGGCAGACATGTGGCATTTGCTATGGATGCTTAAGGGGTCTCCAGGCATCCACTTCCTTGTTCTCTCCACTACTAGGACCTGCTGTGCCTCCTCCGCTCCTCTACTGGCTTTTGCATAAGAAACCAGCTTGGAGGGAGCTGAGCCTCCTCAGGGACAAACCCTTCAACTCTCAATCTCATGGGGCCCCAAACTGTTCTCCAAAGGCTTAGTTCCCCAAACCTGAAGGTAACTGACGCATAACAGATCTTGGGAAAAAATAACCGAAGAGGCAAGCACCCTCTGGGTTCTTTTCTTGGTTAATGTTGGTGGAAATTACTGGGGGTGGGGGCAGGGGTGGGGTGCCATTGGGGGGAGAGCACTCATCCACCTGTGTTTACAGGTTAATGAACTGCTTACTTTCAATATGAGTCTCCTCTGACACCACCTGTTCCTCCCAGAAAAATTGTGACTCTTGCTTTATATAGTTACTTTTCCATTAATCTGAGAAAACATGGACACCGTTAAAGAAATTATGACATGGAAATCATTCCCCTCCATAATGGAAATGGCTAAGGTTAGCTCTGATATGTTCACAGCTGTTAAATCAAAAAGGCATTAAAGACAAGTTTAAATTTACTCCACCAGCTGAGTAAAGCTATGTCCTCCAGCCTGTTAAATCTTCTGCTTTAGCCTCTCCTACTGCCTTCTGGGGTATCAGAATGGCTCTGTCTAAAACTGCATTTCCAATTGAGGTCTTTAGGACCAGCTGAACTGCAAACAGTATGTATCCTGCTCCTGAATGTCTGTTAACATATTTCAACAAAGAGGGACTGCGCTCGGTGGAAATGTCAGGGCACATTGGAAGGTGGAGGCAGGGGAGCCCAGAAACGGTGCCAGGCTGGGGCTGGGCAGCTGCTCCCCTGGGGCTCAGATTCTAAGTTTGCAACTGACCACTCTGAATTGTGCCTATGAACTTGTGGCTTGATCTTCCTCTGGTTCCGCAGACTTTCTGCAAATGGGAAGTGCTAAATCCATTCTGACTTCCTAAGGTTGTTGCAAATGCTAATCATGAGCTGCGAATACAGTTCTGTGTAATCACAAAAGAAAGGCTGTTATGGCGGATTACTAAGCAGAAAATGCCATCGTTCCTGATATTTACTATGCTATGTGCTTCCTTAATTAGGAGAAGCACTAATCTGTGGTTTGCTGCTGATTTTGAGTTATTTCTATTTGGGATAAAATAGGCAAGTTTCAAGATGCCAAAGTGGTACTTGTGATGGAAAGAAGAGCTAGAATGATTTTGTTATGAGGCTTCAAACGGTCACCAAAAAAGTATCCAAGCGCATGGAATTTCATATGAGACTCTTTTAGTTTGAGATATATGACCCCACTCCAAAATGCAGAAAGAAAAAAAGATTTTCTTCATCCCACATAAGTGTCCTAGAGTGAGGGCACAGACACACACGTGTAAGCACATATCCTGACACGCTGGATGCATGCAGCCCCAGGTTTGCCTCTACAAGGAATACAGGTTTGCCACAACCCTTATCACTGGCAATCAACCAAAGCAAGTGCCATTTCTCTTTCCTTTTAGTCACTCCACCCTCCCAGAATGATCTGGAAAAGAAGAAAACAAGAGAGAAGCGCGGATACCAGGTGTACATACCTGACACAAAAGTACAAAACCACTGGTCCTGACTTTTTAGGGAAGTCATGTTCCAAAACTCTTCGATCTAGTTGAAGCCAATTTAAGTGTCCCCTGAGAAAGACAGAGAAAAACCAGTCAGGGCTTTGGGTCTTGCTCAAGGTTCTTGTTTAGAAAGAAATTGTGTAACCAAATGTGCTGGATCAGAATGGACCTTCACCCCCGCAACCCCCCATTAATATTTTGATATTTGAAGAACCTAAAGGAATTATCCAGGGAATACTGACCGTGCAGCTGGAAGCACTGGGTGACCTGGGAGAGGAAAGCAAGGATTTGCACCTGCCATGCATTTCCTAGACTGCACCACAATGAAAATGTAGTCATAACTCTCCTCCTTGAGCTGAATCTCTCACCACTCCATGCCTGGAGGACTCAAAACACCATACAGATGTGACATCAATCTTCACAACTTCTTGCCAGAAGCAGATGGGGTACACCTGGCCCCTGCATGGTGTCTTTATGACCCAGCCATTCCACTCCTAGACACGTACCCGAGAGCCGTGAACGCGGATGCCCACACAAAGGTTCCAACAAAAATATTCAGAATTGTTTAATTTGTAATAGCTGAGAACTAGAAACAGCCCCAATCTCTATCGACAGGGGACTGGATACCCAAAGTATGATATATTCACACAATGGGATACTATGCAGCAATATAAAGAATGAATGACTGATATATGCAGCACGTGGGTGAACCTCAAAATAGTTTTGTTGAGTGAAAGAAGCCAGATCCCCACCCCCCCAAAAAGAGTACATATAGCACAGTTCTATTGACATAAAATTCTAGGAAAAGCAAGTAAATCCTACAGTGACAGGCTTGAAGGGGAGAGGGGTGTGAGGCAGGGAGTAACCAGGGCCTGAGGAGACTTTAGGGTGACGGAGAGCTTTACCACTGAGATTGAGGTGATGGCTTCGTGGGTCAAAGCTTATCTAAGTGTACACTTCAATATGTGGGCTTTATTAATATACAAGTGAACCAGAGAGAGATTTGATGGCATGCAGATGGAGTCACTTCTCCATTTCCCCCCACCCTCCGTGTTCCCCCCTCTTCGCCCTCTGTCCTTCCATAAATGTTACCTGACCACCTCTTCATGCCAGGATGGGGTGCAACAGTGAGCAAAACACACATGGTCCCCGTGCCCCTCGAACTCATATTCTTGTAAGAAGATAAAGATTCTAAACTTGAGTCCACCATTAATTACATGATGACAGACAGTAATTGGCCCCAGGAGTTATGGGAATCTGTAAGGTCTTGAGCTAGTCTAGGGATCCAGAAAGTACTTCCTGGTGCCTGAGCTGAGCTTAGAAGAAGAAGCAGGCATTAGCTTGGCTGAGAGGAAGGGGACCTGCTTGGCAGGCAGAGAGAACAGCATGTGCAAAGGCCGTGAAATAGGAAGGAGCCAGCATCCTCAGACTGGGGGTAGTAGAAAGAGATGAGGCTGGAGAAGACAGGGCACAGGGGACTCAGAGGCCATGTTGAGGAGGGGTGGTCTTTGAAGAATGGGGCAGAGCCACGGGACAGCTTTTGTTACCCAACCTCTATTCATCATCCTGGATGCAGAGCCTGAAATCACCTTGGTTTAGTAAAACTCATATTGATGAGACAAAGTACACAGTACCAAATCTCTCCAGGCTGTGCCACACTGATGTTTATAAGGCATCTAACAATGTGAAGGGCTGGCATTTATTCTTGGATAATGAGAAATAAAATGTATTTGCAACATTGCATCAAGACGTGTATTCCTCCACAACACATACTGGCCTCCAACAAAAGAAAGAGAGAAAAGATGCCAGAGGCTTCCAGCCCCTTTATGAGAGTTGTTTCAAAACATGTCATTTACACAAGAAGAAGATCCCCCTGTTCCACTGGGCCCATGCCTGTGGATCTTGGGTTAGCCCATGGACCTGCTTTAGAAGAGGGCTCATTCGAGGTGATCTGGACACCTTTTCTTTTCTGACTCTCTGGTTGAAAAAAGGGCTCTGTTAGCTTTAGTTTCTATTTTTATTTCTCTGCTCAGAATATAATCAGGGTAAAAAATAAAGGAAAAAATTTTCTAAGTAAAATCTTAGACTGGACCAAGTTCTTCCAGAAAAATGAATCCCAATGAATTCCCATTCAGTAGAACAAAGGACCTGGAATCTAGAGGCCTCCTCGGTGCCACCACCATCTTTGGTTCTTTGTTCTGCCTGGAGTGCTCAGACCTCCCTGAGATCAGGCAGCTGCAACCCTCTGCCCTCTGCCTGGAACACTCTCCCCAGTCTTCTTCTCCCAGAAAGCTCTTGTGTGCCTTTTCCAGAAAACCTTCCATGCTTACCTCTCCACCCCCTCTCCTGTACTCTCCTGCACATATCCCTTCCTGCGCCCACCTCTATTGTTGCACTGGCCACATTCTCCAGAACTTGCTCTGTGCATGCATTCATCTTCCCCAAGAGACTTGCTACATCTGAAAAATGTAGAGAGACCTACCCCATAAGGTACAAAGGCACGCATTTGATCAACTAGAAGGTGTTAGACCAAGGTTAGCCCTAAGTACAGGGGTAATAAGCTGAAGCCATTCCCCTCCTAATCTGAAAATATCCACACACTGCCAGGGTCTTTTCTTTGTGCTCAGTTTCTGCAAACATGCCACATCCCTGTACTTCACAGAGCTTTGGTCATGCAGGGTCTCTTAGTCAGAAGTCTCCCTCCATCCTTTCCTGGTAAATGCCTGCCATTGCCAAAGGCTGAAAGTAAAAGTCTTATTTTTACAAAAGTTTTCTTTGATTGCCTAAGTCTGTGTCTTCTTTTGAACTTCTGGTTTGTGTCATCTGTAAGGCATGGAGCATGATCCCACAAATCACTCATTTGAAAAATGTGACCTGCATCTCAAACTAAGTTGTAAGTTTTCAACATTAAAAAAAAAAAATCATCCACAGAACCTGGCGCAGCTCAAATATCAGGTGCTTTAAAAGACTTTGCTTGTTGATTGAATAATAACCTACCAGAACAATCCATCAATGACCTGGTAGATTTAAACTTTAACCCTATGCCTTGTAACAATTCCTGATAAAAGGTCTGGTTAGAATAACCTTTTCATGATTCTCACCTAGAGATATCTTTGAATTACCCAGAGACCTGAATGGTGCAAGAGCAGAACGGCTTTTCTCTGTCTGAGCCAAAGCTCAGGAATACGGAGGCTCTCAATCATAAAAAGTTCCACATGTCCCTCAAAATCAGTCAATGGGGGTTCAACACTAAAAAGTCAATTAACGTCAGATATTAATAGAATGAAGGGGGGGGGGACCATGTGATAATCTCAGTTGATGCAGAAAAGGCATTTGACAAAATCAAGAAGGCTTTCTTAATAAAAACACTCAGAAAACCAGAATAAAAGGAAACTTCAAGATGATAAAGGGCATATGTGAAAAGCCCATAGCTAACATCCTACTTAATGGTGAAAGACTGAAAGCTTTGCCTTAGGATTAGGAACAAGACGAGGATGCCCATCGTCACCACTATCATTCAACATTATACTGGGAGTTCTAGACCAGAGCCATTTGACAAGAAAAAGAAATAAAAGGCATCCAATCTGGAAAGAAGGAAGTAAAATTTTCCCTATTTTGCAGATGACATGATTCTATATATAGGAGATCTTGAAAAAAATCCACAACAAATCTAGAGCTAATAAATGAATTCAGCAAAGTGACAGGATACAAAAGACCAACATGCAAAACTCAGGAGTGTTTCTATACATTGTAATACACAATCTGAAGAGGAAATGAATAAAAAAATAAATTTATAATAGCAATTAAAAGAATCAAATATCTAGGAATAAATTTAACCAAGGATATAAAGGACTTATATGCAGAAAACAAGCATTGCTAAAGAAATCAAAGAGGACCTAAATAAATGGAAAGATACTCTATGTTCATGGATTGGAAGATGAACTATTGTTAAGATGTCAACTCCACCCAAAACAGTTTACAGATTCAACACAATCCCAATAAAAATTTCAACAATCTTCTTTGCAAAAATAGAAATGCCAAACATCAACTTTATATGGAAAGGTAAGGTAAAGGGGCCCTGAATAGTCAAAACCATCTTTAAAAGGAACAAAGTTGGAAGAATCACTCTTCCCAATTTTAAAACTTACAACAAAGCTACAGTAAACAAAATATTGTATTCCTGGCACAAAGACAGAGATACAGACAAATGGAATAGGAGAGTCAGAAATAAACCCTCACACCTAAGGCCAATTGATTTTTAACAAGGCTGACCTATCCACTCAAGGGTGAAAGAACAGTCTCTTCAACAAATCGTGCTTAGAAAACTGGATCTCCATATAAAAAAATTAGAAGTTGATCAGAGACCTAAATATAGGAGCCCAAAGTATGAGACAGTTAGAAGAAAATACAGGAGAATATCTTCAGGACTTTGTATTGGGCAATGGTTTCTTAGACTTACACTAAAAACAAGAATAACAAAAGAAAAATAGATGAATTGGAAATCATCAACATTAAAAACTTTTGTGCCTCAAAAGGAATTATCAAGAAAGTAAAGATAACCTACAGAATGGGAGAAGATATTTAGAAACCATATATTTGATAAGGGCTTAGTGTCCAGAATATATAAAGAACTCCTACAAATCAACAACAAAAAGACAACCCAACTGAAAATTGTGCAAAGGACTTGAATAGAACTTTCCCCAAATAAGATACAGAAATGGCCATAAGCACATAAAAAGATGCTGCACATCATTTGCCATTAGGGAAATGCAAATCAAAACCACAATGAAATATCATTTCATACCCACAAGAATGGCTATTAAAAAATGGAAAATAACTGGTACTGGAGAGTATGTGGAGACATAGAAACACACGTTTGTTGTGGGTAGGAACGTAAGCCACTGTGGAAAACAGTTTGACATTTCCTCAGAAAGTTAAGTATAGAATTACCTTGTGACCCAGCAATCCTGCTACTAGGTATACACTGAAAAGATTTAAAAGCAGGGGCTCAAAATATATTTGCACACTGATGTTCATAGCAGCATTATTCACAATTGCCAAAAGATGGAGGCAGCCCAAGTATCCATTATCGGATGAATGGATAAACAAAATGTGGTATATATAAATATACAGTGCAATATTGTTTGGCTATAAAAAATAATGAAGTTCTGATAAGTGCTACAACGTGGATGAATGTGAAGACATTGTGTTGAGTGAAACCAGCCAGACACAAAAGGACAAATGTTGTTTGATCTCACTTATGTGAACTCAATAGAATATGCGAATTCATAGAGCCAGAAATTAGAATACAGGTTACAAGGGCTAGGGATGGGGTGTGGGGAATGGGGAGCTTAATTGACACAGAGTACCTGTTTGGGGTGATGGAAGAGTTTTGGTAATGGAAAGTGGTGATGGTAGCCCAACATTGTGAATGTAACATTAACACCACTAAATTGAATACTTGAAAGTGGTTAAAATGGGAAATTTTAGGTCGTATGTTACCAGAATAGAAAGTTTTAAAAAAACAGAACTCAACAACACAAAGAGGTTTCTAATGTAAACTATGGGCTAATATTAATAAGATAATTATAATAATGTAGTTTTACCAATTGTAACAAAGGTACCACATGAATGCAGAATGCTAGTAATAGGGAAAACTGTGTGTTGTGGGGTATGTGGGAGCTCTGTACTTTCTGCATGTTTTTCTGTTACCTACAATTGTTCTAGTAAAACGAAAAACTGGAAAGAAAATAGGTGGGAAAGAGAGTGGAGAATGGATTAATTAACTAATCAATTAATACATTTAAAGATCAGCCAGTAGGCCAGGCTTGAGAAGCCCTCACCCCACCATAAAGGCTCACCATTGACCACACTGCCTTCCGGATCTGCGGGGCATAATTCCCTTGGTAAGAATCTCTGAGTGAAGACATGTTGCACTAAGTGATGGAGACCCGGGCTCCCTTTGAACATCGCCCTCTTGGGTTTGCCTGTTCTTGTTATCCACGTTCACAGAGGACAAAGAGGTGGATTCTCTCTATATATAATTTAATTCTTTATCTGCTGGAGATTGAATCATGTTCTCCAGCAAAAGGCCCATAAAAGTCTTAATCTGTGTTCCTGTGGGTGTGAGCCCATTTGTAAATGGGACCTTTGAAGCTGTTACCATTAGGTAAGGTGAGTAAGTAGGATCCTCTAAAATCCCATTAGCTGAGGCCAAATTGAATAAGGGTGGGCCTTAGTCCATAGACTGGAGTCCTTAAGCCAAGGAAATTCAGATACAGCCAGTCAGCAGAAACCGGCAGTCAGTGGAAATCAGAGGAGCAGACCTAAGGGGAGAGAGGGGCCTGGCAACAGGGCGTTGTGGGCACACTGAGGACTCCAGGAGGAAGCCAGCCCTGCTGGATGCCACACTTCTGCCTCCGAAACGGGGAGCCGATCAATTCCTATAGTTTAAGCCTCCGAAACGGGGAGCCGATCAATTCCTATAGTTTAAGCCGACTCACTGTGCGGAATCTGTCATAGCTGCCCTGACAAACTGACACCACACTGAACTTTTTAAAGGAATGACTTGTCAGCAATGAAATTATTTAACTGGGCATTCCTTTGTTCCCAACCATCTTTTTCATGGAGCACTGATCACACAATTATATGACTAGAAAGTGAGAAAATAGTCAATAAGCAAAAACTACAAAAGTACAGAGTTGCCCTCAATGGAACAGTTAAGCCTCTGGGGGAAATGGACTTCCCCTTTCCACTTGTCCTTCCCTATAGAATACCTCATTGTCCTGATTTCAAATCCATCCCCTGAACCCTGTTTTTTCCCTTTGAGATAGGTTGGCATGGAGCGCAAAGCAGTAAAAGAAGCATTTTCTCTATACTGTTTAAGAAACGGCTGATAGCTTGCTTTTCATCATTCTCATTGATTTTCCATTTGAGAATTCACATCAGTGCATTTGCCGATAACAAAGGAAAAATAAAAGCCCTAGCAGAGACTTGGAGTATTTTTGTTATTACTTGACTGATAAGTATCTTTAAAGCTGAGCAAGATAACACTCATTTGCTTTATGGTCACAGTAGGTCAAACTGTTGGGTCAGTAATAAATATGCAATTGCTTCTGGGCAACAGAAATTGGAAGCATTTATTAAACAGATTGTTTTTAGCGTCTGCATAGAACACAAATGAGTTTTGGTTTGAGTGCTGACAGCTTCAGTAGGGAGGGCCTCATGGAGGGCTTTGTATAGAGAGAGCTCCTTGGAGGGTGGAGGTGTTTGGACTTATCACGCTTCTTGGTCCTGAGGGTGGAGTGATCTTTAGTGCCTCTTGGATGTTTTATTGTAGGAACATTATTTCATATGGAATGAGATTAAAACAGAGACTCTGGGTGAGAGTATGAAAATCTTAGACATGCCACTGAATGGAGGGGAGTGTTTAGCTACTTAGGGTCCTTGACTCAGTGGGGTGTGAGCTCAGCAAGGACAGCTCAGGAACCCTGAGTTAGCCAGAAACCCTCCAAAAGGGACTTCATGTAGGGTGTGTGTGTGTGTGTGTGTGTGTGTG
>PVIY010060920.1:0-11439 GCA_004026745.1 Myrmecophaga tridactyla | reverse complement strand
GTTAACTCAAAATGGATCAAAGACCTAAACATTAGATCTAAGACCATAAAACTGTTAGAAGAAAATGTAGGGAAATATCTTATAAATCTTATAATTGGAGGAGGTTTTATAGACCTTACACCCAAAGCAAGAGCATTGAAAAAAGAAAGAAAGAAATGGGAACTCCTCAAAATTAAACAGTTTTGCGCATCAAAGAACTTCATCAAGAAAGTAAAAAGACAACCTACACAATGGGAGACAATATTTGGAAACAATATATCAGATAAAGGTCTAGTATCCAGAATTTATAAAGAGATTGTTCAACTCAACAACAAAGAGACAGCCAATACAATCACAAAATGGGCAAAAGACTTGAACAGACACTTCTCAGAAGAGGAAATACAAATGGCCAAAAGGCACATGAAGAGATGCTCAACATCCCTGGCCATTAGAGAAATGCAAATCAAAACCACAATGAGATATCATCTCACACCCACCAGAATGGCCATTATCAACAAAACAGAAAATGACAAATGCTAGAGAGGATGTGGAGAAAGAGGCATACTTATTCACTGTTGGTGGGAATGTCAATGGTGCAACCACTGTGGAAGGCAGTGTGGTGGTTCCTCAAAAAGCTGAATATAGAATTGCCATATTACCCGGCAATACCATTGCTAGGTATCTACTCAGAGGACATGAGGGCAAGGACACAAATGGACATTTGCACACCAATGTTTATAGCAGCATCATTTACAGTTGCAAAGAGATGGAAACAGCCAAAATGTCCATCAACAGACGAGTGGCTAAACAAACTGTGGTATATACATACGATGGAATATTATGCAGCTTTAAGACAGAATAAACTTATGAAGTATGTAACAACATGGATGGACCTTGAGAACATTGTGCTGAGTGAGATTAGCCAAAAACAAAAGGACAAATACTGTATGGTCTCACTGATATGAACTGACATTAGTGAATAAACTTGGAGAATTTCATTGGTAACAGAGACCATCAGAAGATACAAATAGGGTAAGACATTGGGTAATTGGAGCTGAAGGGATACAGATTGTGCAACAGGACTGAATACAGAAACTCAGAAAAGGACAGCACAATACTACCTAACTGCAATACAACTATGTTAAAACACTGAATGAAGCTGAATGTGAGAATGATAGAGGGAGGAGAGCTGGGGGCTTAAATGAAATCAGAAAGAAAGATAGACAATAAAAATTGAGTTGGTATAATCTAGGAATCCCTAGAGTGTATAATAATAGTGACTAAATGTACAAATTTAAAAAATGTTTTTGCATGAGGAAGAACAAAGGAATGTCATTACTGCAGGGTGCTGAAAATAGATGGTAATTAATATTTTAAAATTTCAACTTGTGTGAGATACTAAAGCAAAAAATGTTTATTTGGTACAAATTTACATTTTGACTAGTGCATTTCCTAATATAACTTATGTAGATAGCTTGGTTGAACAACATAAGTACATGGAACCTTATGTAGGTAGGACATGAGATTTTGTTGGTTTATCCAGAGTGATGCCCCGATGAATCCCAGAGTGATTTGATCAGTGAGTGGAAAAGTATTTGCAAAACCCCCTTCGGGGAATGGTGACAATGGGGAGAAATGCAACTTCCCCAAGTTGAATTCTTGATATTCTCACAAGCAGTGTGGACAACCAAAGCTATAGGCTGAGCCCCCAGTCTTGGGGTTTGTTCATACGAAACTTAACCCCACAAAGGATAGGTAAAGCCTACTTAAAATTAGGCCTAAGAGTCACCCCCAAGAGAGCCTCTTTTGTTGCTCAGATGTGGCCTCTCTCTCCAGCCAACATAACAAGCAATCTAACCACACTCCCCCTGTCTACGTAGGACATGACTCCTAGGGGTGTGGACCTTCCTGGCAACGTGGGACAGAAATCTGAGAATGAGCTGGGACTCAGGATCAAGGGATTGAGAAAAAGCTTAGAATGAGCTGAGACTCAGCATCAAGGGATTGAGAAAATCCTCTCGACCAAAAGGGGGAAGAGTGAAATAAGACAAAATTTCAATGGCTGAGAGATTCCAAACAGAGTCGAGAGGTTATCCTGGAGGTTATTCTTACGCATTAAGTAGATATCACCTTGTTATTCAAGATGTAATAGAGAGGCTGGAGGGAACTGCCTGAAAATGTAGAGCTGTGTTCCAGTAGCCGTGTTTTTTGAGGATGATTGAATAATGATATAGCTTTCACAATGTGACTGTGTGATTGTGAAAACCTTGTGTCTGATGCTCCTTTTATCTACCTTGTCAACAGAAGAGTAGAACATATGGAATAAGAATAAATAATAGGGGGAACAAATGTTAAAATAAATTTAGTTTGAAATGCTAGTGATCAATGAAAGCGAGGGGCAACGGGTATGGTATGTATAATCTTTTTTTTCTGTTTTCATTTTATTTCTTTTTCTGCTGTCTTTTTATTTTCTTTTCTGAATTGATGCAAATGTTCTAAGAAATGATGAATATGCAACTGTGTGATGATATTGTGAATTACTGATTATGTATGTAGAATGGAATGATCATAAGTTAATGTTTTTGTATGTTGTTAAGTTTTTTTTAATTAATTAAAAAAAAGAAAAAAATGAGTTCAGCAAAGTGGAAGGATACAAGATCAACATGCAAAAATCAGTAGTGTTTCTATACACTAGTGATGAACAATCTGAGGGGAAATCAAGAAAAAAAATCCCACTTAAAATAGCAACTGTTCTTAAAATAGCAAGAATCACACATCTAGGAATTAATCTAACCAAGGATGTAAAGGACCTTTATTCAGAAAACTAGTAAACACTGCTGAAAGAAATCAAAGAAGACCTAAATGAATGGAAGGACATTCCATGTTCATGGTTCGGAAGATTAAATATCATCAAGATGTCAATTCTACCCAAATTGATTTACGATTCAACTCAATCCCAATAGCCTATTTTGAAGAACTGGAAAAGCCGATTATCAAATGTATTTGGAAGGGTAAGGGAACTGTGCCGGTTTGAAAGTATATGCATCTGAGAAAAGCTGTGTTTTAATCCTGATTCAATCTTGTGGAGGCAGCCTTTTCTTTTAATCCTGATTCAATACTGAAGATTGGGACCTTTTGGTTAGATTATCTCCACAGAAATGTGACACACCTAATTGTGGGTATGACCTTTTCATTAGATTGAGATGTGACTCTGCGCATTCTAGGTGGGTCTTGTTTAGTTTTCTAGAGTCTTTTAAAAGGGAAAACATTTTGGAGAAACCTCAGAAATGACAGCACTGACAGAAACTTCAGAGCAGAGCTGGCACAGATGCTGACACTTGTAGAACAGAGACACGGATGTTTGGAGATGCTTGGAGCCCAGAAGATGTTCTCATGAGATGTTAAGCAAGCCAGAACCTGGAGAGAGCGAAGCAAAGCCAAGAGATAAAAGCTAGCCCTGGAGAATCAGAGTAAGAAACCCCCATAGGAACAGAGGCTGAAAGCAATGGAGCCGAGGAGCAAGGGACCAGCAGATGCCAGCCATGTGACTCCCAGCTGACAGAGCTGTTCCAGATCCATCATCCTTCCTTGAATTAAGGTATCTTTCCCTAGATGCCTTATTTGAACACTTTTATAGACTCAGAACTGTAAATTTGTAACTTATTAAATCCCCCCTTTTAAACGCAGTTCCAGTTCTAGTATATCACATTCTGACAGTTTGCAAACAGGGCCCCAAATAGCCAAAAACATCTTGAAAAAGAGCAAAAGTTAAAGGACTCACACTGCCTGGCTTTAATGCATATTACAAAGCTACAGCGGTCAAAACAGCATAGTATTGACATAAAAATTGACAAACTGATCAACGAAACTTAATTAAGAGTTCAGAAATAGACTTGCACATCTATGGTCAATTGATTTTCAACAAGGGTCCCAAGTCCACTAAACTGGTACAGACCAGTCTCTTCAACCAATGTTGCTGGAAGAACTGGATATCATAAGCAAAAGAATGAAAGAGGACCCCTATCTCACACATTCTATAGACTCAGTTCATAATGAATCAAGGACTTAAATGTAAGAGATAGGACCATAAAGCCCCTATAAGAAATGTAGGGAGATATCTTTAAGATCCTGTGGCAGGCAAATGTTTCTTAAACTTGACACCCAAAGCATAAGCAAGGATAGAAAAAAAATAGATAAATGGGACCTCCTCAAAACTGAATATTTTTGTGCATCACAGAACTTTTGTCAAAAAAAGTGAAAAGGCAGCTACTCAATGGGAGAAAATATTTGGAAACCACATATCTGATAAGGGTTTAATATTCAGAATATATAAAGACATCCTACAACTCAACAATAAAAAAACAATCCAATTTAAAAATAGGCAAGAGACTTGAATACGCATTTTTCCAAAGAGCAAATACAAATGCTAAAAAGCACATGAAAAGAGGCTCAGCATCACTAGCTATTAGGGAAAGGCAAATCAAAACCACAACGAGATACCATTTCACACCTATCAGAATGGCCACTATTAAAAATCATAAAACTACAAGTGTTGGAGAGGATGTGGAGAAATAGGACACTTATTCACTGTTGGTGGGAATGTAAGATGGTACAGCTGCTATGACATTTGCACACCAATGTTCATAGTGGCATTATTCAAGACTGCCAAAAAATGGAAACATTCCAAGTGTCTATCAACTGATGAATGGATATACAATGTTATATTATTTAGCAGTAAGAAGGAATGAAGTCATGATGCATTGAGACAACATGGATGACCCCTGAGGACATTATGTTGAGTGAAATAAAAGGACACAAGAGGACAAATATTGTTTGATCTCACTAATATGAAATAATTATAATAAGTAAACTCATAAAGTTAAAGTCTAGAACATAGGTTACCAGGAGATAGAATGAGGGTAGAGAATGGGGAGAGATGCTTACTTTGTGCCAATTAAAAAAAAATTTTTTTTTGGTATGCTGTATGGCAGGGTCACATTTCATTCTTTTTCCATGTGAGTATCCTATTATTGCAGCACCATTTGTTGAATTTTGTTTGTTTGGTTTTTTTGTTGGTTTCTTTGTTGGTTTGTTTGGGAAGTGCATGGGCCGGGAATCGAACCTAGGTCTCCCATGTGGCAGGCAAGAATTTTACCACTGCATGCCAATTTTTAAATTTGGGTGAATGTAAATGTTTGGAAATGGACAGAGGTGATGGTAGCACATTATGGGAAGGGTAAATAACAGCACTGAATTTTGCATGTGATGTGGTTGAAAGAATTTCAGGGTCATGTATGTCACTAGAGGGAAAGTTAAAGAATAAAACATGGGACTATAACACAATGAACCCTGTCATGGATGATGACTGTGATTGAAGGAGTACAAATATAAGAATGTTCTTTCATCGCTATTACAAGGAGTTAATAAGAGAGTGGTATATGCAGAAAAATGTACTTAATGCAAACTATGAAGGACAGTTAACAGTTATATTTTAATATTCTTTAATCAACAGTAACAAATGTACCACACCAATGCTAAAAGTCAATAATGGGGAGGAGGAGTAAGGGATATGGGGTAGTTCTTTTTTAGAGTAATGAAAATGTTCTAAAATTGATTGTGTTGATGAATGCACAACTCTGTGATGATACTGTGAGCCACTGACTGTATACTTTGAATGGACTGTATGGTGTGTGAATATATCTCAGTAAAACAACTTAATAAAGAAGAGTAAACTAAACACATGGATGAGATCTCTGATGAAGACACCAATTGCTTCTCTGTCTGTTCTGCTCTCCTCTTCATACTAAGTTCAAAAAGAAAGAAGATGCTGCTTTTTACTCTGTTTGGTTCTGGTGTGTCACCCAGTTGCTACACTTGTTTTTTATTCCTCCAAACCATCTTTTATCCTCTTGAGATAGCTATATTTGAATATAGGTCACTAGATTAAAGATCTCTAGAGTCCGAAGTTGGACTAAAAAGAAAGAATAACATTGCCAAATTATTGGTTCTTAAGCTACACATTATAGTCCTGGTATAAGCTGTAATGATTTAATGGAATACTTGCTGAGCGAGGCTTCCTTCTCCCCACCTCCATCTTCTAAGAGGAAGAGGATTAGAAAGAATGAAAGTAAGAAAGCAGATGATGAGTGTAGTGAGAAGGCTCTGCTTTCCCTCTTCTCAGAGTAAACTTTGAACGTGTGGGAATGATAGTCTCTCCAGATAAGTGTGGTATCCAAGAGTAGAGGAATCCTGTCCCGATTCTTATATGGAACCTGTGGAATGTGCAGGTGTTCCTCATACCTCTGAGGCCTGGGAGGAGAAGGCAGAGACTGCTATGAGAGGCTGGGGGCAGAGAGGACTTAAAGCAGCCACCCTTTGTTTCTGGTTGCCCAATGCAGTGTGGGAAAATCCCCCAATTTCCTGTGTTTCCAAGAAGGACAATGAAAGATAGTCATCTGGTAGGTTCTGTGTGTCTGCTTTGTGATGAAGCAGATGGACAATAACTGCACCTGAGGATCAGGTAGACCCAGGTATCAAATGCCTTCCCCACCCTGTCCCCACTCAGTGCTGTGATACTCAGAATGCAGATGCAGTCCTAGTGGAGGAGTGGGGCAGGAAAAACACCTGAACTGAAGGAAAAAACACAGAATTGGCTGAGACAACCTGGAATTGGCTTGACTAAGGGGAAAAAAAATCTCAGTTCTTCTGAGTCTTTGCTCCAGGCTTTCAGTAGAAAAGCTTTTCAGAACATATGTTTGGGTTAAGAGTGTAATCAACCAACAGAAAGTGCTCCAATTTTACAAAATTGCTAGAACAATTTTAGCAACAAAATAGTCTTGGATTATAATCCAAAATATAATCCAAAATAATTATCAGTCAGTCCATTCTGATACAAAAAATGATTGAATAAATAAATAAATGGGGGAGAATAGTAAAATCTTCCATGCAGAATGACAATTTATTAAATACTCTATTCTCAAGGAGGTGGAGCATAACGCCTGTTCTAGTTTGCTAGCTGCCAAAATGCAATATACCAGAAACAGAACAGCTTTTAAAAGGGGGAATTTAATGAGTTGCTAGTTTATAGTTCTAAGGCCGAGAAAATGTCCAATTAAAACAAGTCTATAGAAATGTCCAATCAAAGGCATCTGGGGAAAGATACCTTGGTTCAAGAAGGCCAATGATATTCAGGGTTTCGCTCTCATCTGGAAAGGCGCATGGCGAACACAGTCACAGTTTCTCTCTCGGCTGGAAGGGCACATGGCGAACACGATGTCATCTGCTAGCTTTCTCTCCTGGCTTCTGGTTTCATGAAGCTCCCCGGGAGGCGTTTTCCTTCTTCATCTCCAAAGGTTGCTGGCTGGTGGACTCTACTTCTCATGGCTATGTCGTTCTGCTCTGCTCTCTCTGAATCTCTTCTATTCTCCAAAATGTTTCCTCTTTTATAGGACTCCAGAAACTTATCAAGACCCACCCAAATGGGTGGAGACATGTTGTCACCTAATCCAGTTTAACAACCACTCTTGACTAAATCACATCATCCAGGGAGATGATCTGATTACAGTGTCAAACATTCAGTATTGAATACGGATTATTCTACCTTTATGAAATGGGATTTTGATTAAAACTTGGCTTTTCTAGGGGGCATACATCCTTTTAAACCAGCACAACCCGCCCCACTCCTTAAGTGCTGAGTATCCTCTTTCCAAAGAATATGGTACGGAAACAAGAGAAAAAAGGGGTAACTACTATAAAGAAATCTGACAACCCCCCCTCAAACCGGGGGGTCAAGGTTAATATCCACAGTGATGAGTCTTGTTGGTAGTATGTACTTTTAATGATGTAATGGGAATGGAATGTAACCTATGCAGTCTTCCTCCCCCAAACTAATAATCTAATCTAATCATGGATAAAAACACCAGGCAACACCAATTGAGGGACTATATTGGGGATCCCTGTGCCTCAGAAAGGGTGGAGCATATTCCTTAGGGATTGGTAGGAGCCTTGCTGCCACCACATTGTACTGAGAGGGTTGAGCATGTGCCCCGGAGATGGCAGAGCCCGGGTGTTGCCCCGATGCTTGGAGAGGGTGGAGCAGAGAAAAAGGTGGTCTCCCTAACATTCTTCAAGGTTGCAATTTTCACTCCAGCATTTGGAGAGAGCGAGGCCACTGTGTAGGCTCCTGGATAGTGTGGAACTGCTGCTTTCTAAAGCCCAGAAGATAAATGACTCTCAGACTTAGAAATCTAATGGGAGTTTGCCCTGCTGGTTTTAATAACTGTTTGGAAACTTTGACCCCTGTGTTCCTTCCAGTTTCCCCCTTTGGAAATGGAAACATTTATCCCACGACTGTCCCTCCTTTGTATATTGGCAGCAGATAACTTGTTCTGAGTTTTACAGGTCCAGAGCCAGAGGAGAATTTTGCCTTAGGACAGGCCATGCCAATAGGTGACTTTGTTGAGACTATGTACCATTTTTGACTTGGTATTGTATTTGTATTTTTACTGAAACAGTTTAAGGCTTTGTGATATTTTGGTAGAATGCCTGTATTTTGCATTTGGAAAGAACATGTCTTTTGGGGGCTCAAAGGGTGGAATGTGCCAGTTTGAAACTTTTGTACCCCAGAAAAGCCATGGTCTTCAATCCTCATTCAATATTGCTGGGTGGGATCTTAAAAAGATTGTTTCTATGGAGATGTGACCCATCCAATTGTGGGTGGTAACTTTTGATTAGACGGTTTCCATGGAGATGTGTTTCCACCCATTCAAGGTGGGGTTGCTTACTGGAGCCCTTTAAAGGAACCATTTTGGAAGAAGCTTTAGTGTCGGTAGAGCCCACTCAGCCAGAGACCTTTGGAGATGCAGAAGGAAAATGCCCCTGGGGAAGCCTTGTGAGATGAGTAAACAAAGATGGCAGATGTCACCATGTACCTTTCCAACTGACAGAGGTGTTCTGGACACAATGGCCTTTCTTGAATCAAGGTATCTTTCTCTGGATGTCTTAGTTGGGACATTTTCACAGCCTCAGAACTGTAAACTTGCAACTTAATAAATAAATTCGCTTTTAAAAGCTGTTCTGTTACTGGCTTTTATATTACATTCTCCCATCTTTAACAAACTAAAACAATCCCCAAGGCCACAGCCAAGCTCAGGAATTGGCTAGAAGCCAATCATAGGACACAGCATATAGTCATACTCATGGCTAAGACTGATTATAGTGAAAGGATACATCATAAAGTTAGTAAAGGAAAAAGGCACATGGGACATGGTCCAGAAGAAATCAGGCACAAGCTTCCAAACCCTTCTGCACTGGAGTCACACCAGATGCACTTAATTTCCCCAGTAATGAGTTGTGACAACATGTGTAAAATGTTGCTAATCAGGGGAGCTCGTTAGAGACTCAATGTTCCGGGTTTGTATGGGGGGAGGTCACCTCAACCTACCATGTAACCAAATTCCAGACTTCCAGAAGGTAATCAAGTGTTCAGTATAAACTACACTGTTTATACAAACAGTTTGGAAGAGTAAACCACCTTTGTCAGGTAGAAAATGGTGAGAACACTCCTGAAATCTAAGTTCCCAGACACTGACCAAGAACCAAACTTGCAAACAGGTCTTTCAAAGGATAACAGTCTGTTCAGTTATGTTAACTCTTTTCTGCACAAGGACATTCTACAAAATATCTGACCAGTGTTCCTCAAAACTGTCAAGGCCAACAAAACCAAGACAAGAGGAGCCTAAGAAGACATGACACCTAAATATAATGTGGTATTCTGGAATAGAAAAAAGGATATTAGATAAAAACTAAGAAAACCTGAATAAAGGATGGACTTTAATTAATAATATTTTATCAATGTAGATTCATTAATAGCGACAAATGTACCATCCTAATGTAAGATGTTTATAATAGGGAAAATTGGGTATGGCATATGTTTTAGCTTGCTAGCTGCTGGAATGCAATATACCAGAAATGAAATGGCTTTTAAAAAGGCGAATTTAATAAATTGCTAGCTTACAGTTCTAAGGTTGTGAAATTGTCCAAATTAAAACAACTCTATAGAAATGTCCAATCCAAGGCATCCAGGGAAAGATACCTTGGTTCAAGAAGATGTTCAGTGTTTCTCTCTCAGCTGGAAGGGCACATGGCAAACATGGTAGCATCTGCTAGCTTTCGCTCCAGGCCTCTTGCTTCATGAAGCTCCCCAGGAGGCGTTTTCCTTCTTCAGCTCCAAAGGTTGCCGGCTGGTTAACTCTGCTGCTTCTTGTGGCTATGTCATTCTGACTTCCTTCTCTGCTCTCTCAGAATTTCCAAAGGTCACTGGCTGACGGACTCTGTGGTTCTCTCGGCCTCGTGGCTCTGCTCGGCTCTCCTGTGGCTTTCTCATGATTCTCAAAAAGGCATTCTCTCAAAAAATGTCTCCTCTTTTATAGGATCCCAGTAAATTAATCAAGACCCACATAGCATGGGTGGAGACGCGCCTCCATCTAATCAAATTTAATAACCACAATTGATTGAGTCATATCTCTGTGGAGATAACCTAATCCAATCTCCAACCTATAATACTGAATAGGGATTAGAAGAAACCATTGCTCCCACAAGACTGATTAGGATTAAAACATGGCTTTTCTAGGGTACATAAATCCTTTCAAACTGGTACAGCATATATGGAAACGCTGTACTATCTTCACAAATTCTCTGCAAATCTAAAACCATTCTAAAATAAAGGTTATTAAAAATGAAGTAAATTTTAAAAATAAAAATAAATTGAACAAAGAAAAAAGTACAATTTATTGGTGGTGTAACAAGGGTAAAGTGGAGGGAAGATGCTGCACAAATCTTGATCCAGTTTTCCCATAAGTCTTTAAGATTTACAGTCAATCTTTGGGTGTAGTACAGAAAAGTATTCAAATATGTAGCCTCACTGGTGCCTGGCTGATCCTGGATGAGCATGTCTTCCATGGAGATAATGTCATCTCCAGACTCTTTGCTTTCCTAGATGAATAAGCCTATGTAAATCATTTGGGTTGTTCTGCTGGCTTGTTGTCTGCAATGTGAATATCTACATAAGCATCCAGTTTATTTTCAACACCATAAAAGAATGGGAAATTTGGAGTCAGAATACCCTGAATATCGTCTCTATGTCCTCATCTGTAATATGGAGATATTTATAGTCCTTGGGGTACAAGATAATTTAAGATATGTGAAATCTCTCCATGACCTGCAAAGAGCTGTGAAGTTTTGTTTTGAAATGTCCTTATCTTTTAGGAGACAAGGACTTTCTGCATCTTTTTTCCCTCTAAGCAGCTCTTTTGGCTTATTCACTCACTTCAGTTCAACACATTTGTCAAATATCATTAATATGTCTGGTTCATTAAGAACTACCCCATATGGTATGTAAATTTTTTTTTCTGTTTTTGTTTTATTTTTCTGTTGTCTTTTTATTTCTTTTTCTGAATCGAT
>PVIY010060919.1:0-11430 GCA_004026745.1 Myrmecophaga tridactyla | reverse complement strand
GAATTACACACCACTACCAAGTGGTGTTTATACCAGGGATGCAAGGATGGTTCAATGCAAGAAAATCAATCTAATGCAGCACATTAACAAATCGAAAGGGAAAAATAACCTGATCATCACAATCGATGCTGAAAAAGCATTCAATAAAATTCAACATCCTTTTCTGATAAAAATGTTTCAAAAGATAAGAATCAAAGGCAACTTCCTCAATATGATAAAGGGCATATATGAAAAACTGATAGCCAGTATCATACTTAATGGAGAGAGACTGAACGTTTTCCCCCTAAGATCAGGTACAAGACAAAGTCATCACTATTGTACTATAAGTTCTAGCTAGAGCAATCAGGTAGGACAAAGAAATAAAAGGCATCCAAATTGGAAAGGAAGAAGTAAAACTCATTATTTGAAGATGAAATGATACTATACTTGGAAAATCCTGAGAAATCTACAATAAAGTTACTTGACCTAATAAACAAATTCAGCAAGGTGGTGGCATATAAAATTAATGTGCAAAATTAGTAACATTTATATACACAAGCAATGACCCAACTGAGGAGTTAGATAAGGAAAAAATTCCATTCAAAATAGCAGCTAAAAGAATCAAGTGCTTAGGAATGAACTTAAGTAGGGACGTAAAGGACTTGTACACAGAAAACCACATAACATTGCTAAAAGATATCGAAGAGATCTAAATAGGTGGAAAGACATTCCCTGCTCATGGATAGGAAGGTTAGTTAAGATGTCAATTTTACCCAGTTTGATCTACAGATTAAACACAGTACCAATCAAAATTCCAACAACCTACTTTGAAAAAACTAGTTACCAAATTCATCTGGAAGGGGAAAAGACCCCAAATTGCTAAAAGCATCCTAAAAAAAGAAGAATGAAGTGGGACGATTAACACTTCCTGACTTTAAAACTTATAAAGCCATAGTGGCCAAAACCACATGGTACTGGCACAAATTTAGAAGTAATCAAATCAAGAATAATCAAATCAAGAGTGTAGAAATTAACCACCAAATCTATGGTCAACTGATTTTTGACAAGGTCCCCAAATCCACTGAACTGGGATAAAATAGTCTTTTCAATAAATGGACATGGGAGAACTGGATATCAATAGTCAAAAGAATGAAAGAGGACCCTTTCCTTACACCCTATACAAAAATTAACTCAAAAGGGATCAAACACCTAAATATAAGAATCAGCACCATAAAGCTTCTAGAAGAAAATTTAAGGAAACATCTTCAAGACCTTGCAATAGGAGGTGCTTCCTAAACATTACACCCAAAGCACAAGTAACAAAAGAAAAAATAGATAAATGGGAACTCCTAACTCAAATTCTTCTGCACTTCAAAAGGCTTTGTCAAATAGATGAAGATGCAGTCAACTCATTGGGAGAAAATATTTGGAAATTACACATTGGACAAAGGTTTGATATCATGTATACATAAAGAAATCATACAACTCAACAACAAAAGAACAAACAACCCAATTATAAAGTGGGTTAAATACATGAATAAGCATTTTCCTGAAGAGCAAATACAGATGGCTAAAAAGCACATGAAGAGATGCTCATTTTCATTAAGTATGAGGGAAATGCAGATCAAGACTACAATGAGATACCACCTCACACCTATAAGAATAGCTGCTATTAAACAATCAGGAAACTATAAACGTTGGAGAGGCTGTGGGGAAATTGGGACACTTATGCACTGCTTGTGGGAATGTATAATGTTGCAGCCACTGTGGAAGACAGCTTGGCACTTCCTTAGGAAACTAAATATCAAGTTGCCCTATGACCCAGCAATAGCACTACTTGGTATATAACCAGAAGAGCTGAAAGCAGTGACACAAACAGACATTTGCACACCAATGTTCATAGCAGCATTATTCACAATTGCCAAAAGATGGAAACAATCCAAATGCCCATCAACAGATGGGTGGATTAGCAAAATGTAGTATATACTTATGATGGAATATTATGTGGCAGTAAAACAAAATGATGTCCTGAAGCACATGTCAAGATGGATGAGCCTTGAGGACATAATGCTGAATGAAATAAGTCAGACACAAAAGGGTAGATACTGTATGACTTCACTTTTATGACCATGGTAAAGGTAAAATTAGAGGCTTATAATACAGAATATAGGGGGCTTAGAGACAGAGAGAAGCTAGAGATGCGTGAATGGTTAGCTTATGAGGTTGAACTCAAATGTAAGGGAATATGGAAGTAAAGGTGGTTCTCTAGTGGGTTTATAGTAATATTGCCATATTGAAGGTGAACATGATTGAAAGGGGTTGTATAGATCTATGTGTCCCACTGATTACACTAGAAATATAAATAAGTTCTTGCAAGAACTACTTCAAAGGTATTATTTGTGTACAAAGAGTATTTAAGTCCAGAGTACAGGGGAAAACTGCTATTGTATGCTATGGGCTATGTTTATCAGGAAAACATCAGCAGTACCATAACAACAGCAGGGGGAAATTATGGTGGGATGGACAAGAGTTAAGGGGAGGTTTATATTTCCTATTTAGTGAGGGTGTGTTTATTGGTTATCTTTCTCTTGGAAACAATGAAATTATCTAAAATTGAGAGTGTTGATGAACTCTGGACTTTGGGCATTATACATTATGCCTAATGAATGCAGGTGACTGAAGGATGCATTTATGGAGAAGTAGATTGGCAAATGATGGTGTATACATATGATAGAATATTGTGCTGCTACAAAAAGGAATGAAGTCATTAGGCATGCAACGATATGAACGAATCTGTAGAACATTTGGTGAGGAAAAATAAGCCAGAAATGAAAGAACAATTATTGTATGGTCTCCTTTAGAAATGTTTATAAGAAAACAGGGGCCTAGATTGTAAGTTCTTAAAGCAGTTACATTTAGTCCAGAGTGGTAATTGTTATTTCTGGATTTTGAGAAAAAAACCCACAATTCTGGTGTTTAATATATGTATAACCTTGTATTTAGACCAAACAGGGGTAGAGAAGTGAAACAAAATAAATTTCAGTGGCTGAGAGATTTCAGATGGAGTCGAGCGGTCATTCTGGAGGTTATTCATATGCAGTGTATAGATATCACCTTCCAGTTTTTGGTGTATTGGAGTAGCCAGAGGGAAATGCCTGAACCTGTTGAACTGTAATCCAATGTCCTTGATTCCTGAAGATGATTGAATAACTATAAAGTTTTTAAGGTGTCGCCATGTGATTGTATTAACCTTGTGACTGATACTCTCTTTATCCAATGTATGGACAGATGAGTAAAACAAAAAATAAAGACAAAAATAAATAAATAATAGGGGGAGAGAGTTATGGGATGTCTTTGGTGTTTTATTTTTCTCTCTTTTATTTTTACTTTTTTCTTATTTTTATTTTTTTGGGGAGTAATGAAAATGTTCAAAAATCAATTGTGATGATGAATGTACAGCTATATGATGATACTGTGAAGCGCTAATTATATAATTTGGATAATTTATGGTATATGAACATATACTATATCTCAATAAAATTGTATTTTTAAAAAATTCCCCATATTAACTTAGCATCAAGGGATTGAGAAAACCTTCTTGACTAAAAGGGGTAAGAGAGAAATGAGACAAAATAAAGTGTCAGAGGCTGAGAAATTTCAAACAGACTCAACAGTTTATCCTGGAGGTTATTCTTATGCATTATATAGATATCCTCTTTTCAGTTTAAGGTATATTAGAGAAGTTAGAGGGAAGTGCCTGAAACTGTCAAGCTGTGTTCCAGTAGCCATGTTTCTAGAAGATGATTGTATAATGACATAGCTTTCACAATGTGACTGTATGATTGTGAAAACCTTGTGTCTGATGCTCTTTTTATCTATAGCATGGACAGATGGGTTAAAAATATGGATTAAAAGTAAATAAATAATACGGGAAACAAATGTTAAAACAAATTGAGCAGCTTGAAATACTAGTGGCCAATGAAAGGGAGTGGTAAGGGGTATAGAAAAAAATAGGGGAAACAAAGGTTATATTGGGTAGATGGAAATACCAGTGGTCAATGAGAGGGAGGAGTAAGGGGTATGGTATGTATGAGCTTTTTCTTTTTTTTCTGGAGTGATGCAAATGTTCTAAAAAATGATCATGGTGATGAATATACTACTATGTGATGATACTGTGAGCCATTGATTTACATCATGTACAGAATGTTTGTATGTTAAGAATGTTGTGTTGTATGCAGTTTACCAATAAAAAATACTTTTAAAATTCCCTATATTCTTGCCTGCCATGCCAGAGGACCCGGGTTCGATTCCCGGTACCTGCCCATGTTAAAAATAAAAATAAATAAAAATAATAAAAATTAAAAAATTCCCTATATTATAGAAGTAGGAAATATCCTATCCCTAATTGTCTGCATATTGAAAGTGTTGAGGACCCTAATGTTCTGGTTATTGAACATCCCTTACGTTTTGGACACTGGGTTGAAAGTGTAGTCAGAGTGTATTGGATTAAATATTTTTTTGTCTTATATTTAAAAAAAACAAAGGATAAGATGGTAGATTCAAGAACTACTTTATAGCAATAACTTTGACTGTTGACAGACTAAACTCACCAGCTAAAAGATACAGATTGGCAGAAAGGATTGAAAAATATGATCCATTTATATACTGTCTACAAGAGACTCATCTTAGACCCAATGATGCAAATAGGTTGAAAGTGAAAGGATGGAAAAAGATGTTCCATGTAAGCTGTAATCAAAAGGAAGCAGGAGTAGCTACACTAATTTCAGCAAAAATAGACTTTAAGTGTGAAGATGTCATAAAAGACAAGGAAGGACACTACACATAAGTAAAAAGGACAATTGACCAAGAAGAAATAATAAACATAAATGTTTATGTTCCCAATCAAAGAGTTTCAAAGTACATGAGGCAACCACTGGCAAAACTGAAGGGAGCAATAGACATTTCAACAATGATATTGGGAAACTTTAATATACTGTTCTCCTCTATAGATAGAACAACCAGCAGAGGATCAACAAGGAAATAGAGAATCTAGTCAATTTTATAAATGAATTAGATCTAACAGACATATATAGATGTAACATCCCAAAACACTAGGATACACATTCTTCTCTAGTGCTCATGGAATGTTCTCTAGGGTAGATCATATGCTGTGGCACAAATCAGGTCTTAATAAATTTTAAAAGATTGAAATTATTCAAAGTATTTTCTCTAACCATAATGGAATGAAGATGGATAGGCCTTTGGAAAGAGTAGGACTGCTGCTTTCTAAAGCTCCAGAGATAAATGACTCTCAGACTTTGAAATCTAATGGGGTTTGCCCTGCAGTTTTTCTAAACTGCTCAGATCAGTTGACCCCCGTGTTCCTTCCAATTTCTCCCTATGGAAATGGGGGTACTTATCCTATGACTGTCCCTCCTTTGTATGTTGGCAGCAAATAGTTTGTCTGAGTTTTACAGGTCCAGAGTCAGAGGAGAGTTTGCCTTAGGACAGACCATGCCTGTAGCTGACTTTGAGATTTTGTACTGTTTCTGACTTTATATTGCACCTTAATGAAATGTTTTAAGGTTTTCTGATATTGTGAAGGAATTAATGTATTTTGTATATGAGAAAAACATGTGGTTTTTATGGTCCACAGAGTGGAATGTTCTGGTTTGAAAGGATTATGCACCCTAGAAAAGCCATGTTTTAATATGAGAAAAACATGTGTTTTTTTTAGGGTCCAGAGAGTGGAATGTTCTGGTTTGAAAGGATTATGTACTCTAGAAAAGCCATGTTTTAATCCTGATCCAGCTTGTGGGAGCGCCCTCTTCTTTTATTCCCTATTCAGTACTATAGGTTGGAAACTTGATTACATTATCTCCACAGATATGTGGCTCCACCCATTCCAAACTGGTCTTGATTAGTTTACTGGAATCCTTTAAAAGAGGAAACATTTTGGAGGGAGCCACGAGAACCATGGAAAACGCCCCTGGGGGAGCTTCATGAAACAAGGAGCTTGGAGAGAAAGCTGGCAGACATCCCATGTTCCCCATGTGCTTTTTCAGTTGAGAGAGAAACCCTGAATGTCGTTGGTCTTCTTGAACCATGGTATCTTTCCCTGGATGTCGTAAATTGGACATTTCTCTATCCTTGCTTTAATTTGGACATTTTCACAGCGTTAGAACTGTAAACTTGCAGCTTATTAAATCCCCCTTTTAAAAAGTCATTCCATTTCTGGTATATTGCATTCTGTCAGCTTGTAAACTAGAATGCTACCTAACTCATTTATGAAGCTAACATCATAAATACCAAAACTAGATAAAGATGCTACAAGGAATGAAAATTACAGGCCAGTCTTGATAATGAATCTAGAAGCACAAATTCTCAACAAAATACTTGCAAATTGAATCCAATGACACATTAAAAGAATTATATATCACAACCAAGTGGGGTTTATACCAGGTGTGCAAGTGTGGTTCAACACAAGAAAAAATCAATGAATGTAATATGACACATTAACAAAATGAAAGGGAAAAATCACATGACCATTTCCATTGATGCTGAAAAAGCATTTGACAAAATTCAGCCACTTTTCTGATAAAAACATTTGAATTGAAGGAAACTTCCTAAATATGATAAAGGGCATATATGAAAAACCTACAGCCAGCATCATACTGATGGTGAGATACTAAAAGCCTTCTGCCTAAGATCAGGAATGAGACAAGGGATGCTCACTATCACCACTATTTTTCAACATTTAGCTAGAAGCTCTAGCTAGAGCAACCAGGAAAGAAAGAAATAAAATGCATTTAAATCATAAAGGAAGTAGTAAAATTTTCATTATTTGCAGATGACATGATCCTATACTTGGAAAATCCTGAGAAATCTATGACAACAGCTACTAGAGCTAATAAACAAATTCAACAAAGTGGCGGGAACAAGATTAATATGCAAAGATCAATACTGTTTCTATACACAAGTAATGACCTAAGGAGGCAATTAAGGGGAAAATTCCTTTCAAAAGAATCAAGTATTTAGGAAAAATGTAACCAGGAATGTAAAGGACCCATATACAAAAAACTACAAAACACTGCTGAAAGAAATCAAAGAACTAAATAGTTGGAAAGACATTCTGTGCTCATTGATAAGAAGGTTAAATGTCATTAAGATGCCAATTCTACCCAAATTGATGTACAGATTCAACACAATACCCACTCAAATTCCAACAACAGACTTTGAAGACTTGGAAAAGCTAGTTATCAAATTCATTTGGGAGGGAAAGAGACTTTGAATAGCCAATATATTCTAAAAGTAGAAGACAAACTGGGAGTATTAACACTTCCTGATTTTAAACCTTATTATAAAGCCACGGTGGTCAAAACAGCATGCTACTGGCACAATGATAGATATATTGATCAATGGAATCAAATTGAGAGTGCAGAAATAGACCACCAAATCTATGGTCAATTGATTTTTGACAATACCCCCAAATCCACTGAACTGGGGCAGAATAGTCTTAAATAAATGGTCCTCAGTGAACTGGATAGAAATAGCCAAAAGAATGAAAGAAGTCCCCTATGTTATACCATATATAAAAATTAACTCGGATGCAGTGGTAGAATGCTCACCTTCCATGCAGGAGACCTGGGTTCAGTTCCCAGACCATGCACACCCCCAAAATAAATTAACTCAAAGTGGATCAAAGACCTAAATATAAGAGCCAGTATCACAAAACTCATAGAAGAGAATACAGAGAAACATCTTCAAGACCTAGGAATAGTAAGTAGCTTCTTAAACTTTATACTCAAAGCACAAGCAACAAAAGAAAAAATAGATAAATGGGAACTCCTCAAAATCAAATCCTTCTTTATCTCAAAGGACTTTGTCAAAAAGGTGAAAAGGCAGCCAACTCAATGGGAGAAAATATTTGGAAATGCCATAGTGGGCATGGATTTGATATCCAGTATATGTAAAGAAACCATATAACTCAACAACAAAAGAAAAAATGAACCCAATTATAAAATGGGCAAAAGATACAAATAGACGTTTTTCAAGAGAGCAAATACAAATGTCTGAAAAAAAACATGAAGAGATGTTGATCTTAATAAGGGAAATTCAAATAAAAACTATAATGCAAGATCATCGCACATCTGTAAGAATGGCTGCTATTAAACAAACAGGAAACAACAAATGTTGGAGAGGATGGGGAGAAACTGGAACACATGTTCACTGTTGTTAGGAACATGTAATGGTGAAGCTGCTGTGGAAGTCAGTTTGGTGGTTCCTCAGAAAACTAAATATCGAGTTGCCCTATGACCCATCAATACCACTACTCGGTATATACCCAGAAGAGCCGAAAGCAGTGACACGAACGGACATTTGCACACCGATGTTCACAGTGACATTATTCATAATTGCCAAAAGATGGAAACAATCCAAGCACCCATCAACAGATGAATTGATAAACAAAATGTGGCAAATACATATGATGGAATATTATGCAAGACTGAGATGAAATGAGGTCTTGAAGCATATAACAGAATGGATAAACCTTGAGGACATAATGCTGAGTGAAATAAGATGGACAGAAAACATAGATATGTATGATTTCTCTAATATGACCTGGGGAAAGGTAAACTCAGAGTCTTATAATATAGAATATACGGGACTTAGAGATACTCAGATTCTAGAGATAAGTGAACAGTTACCTAATGAAGTTGAACTTAAATGTATGGGAATGGATAGAAGTGATAGTAGCTCATAAGTGGGTTTATATGTAATATTGCCATATAGAAAGTAAATATCATTGAAAGTGGTGTACAGAGCCATGAATCTCACCAATTAAAACTACACATACAAATAAGTTCTTGCATGAACTACTTCAAAGGTATGAATCTGTACAAAGTGTCAGTAATAAAGGGGTAGAGGGGGAAAACTATGATTGCATGCAATGGCCTATATTTAATAGGAAGACATCACCAAGTACCACAGCAATACTAAGGGTAACTAACTGGAGGGTGATGGGGAGTTAAGGAGGGTTTGAGATTTTCTTTTTGGTGAGGGTGTGTTTATCTGTTTTTTTCTCTTTGGAGCAATGAAAATTGTCTAAAATTGAGAGTGATGATTGTACAACTAAGTGAGGATACTGTGAGACATGGATTGTTTATTTTGGACATTATCCATGATGCCAAATGGATAGAGGTGGCCAAAGGATGCAGTGATTGAGAAGCAGGAAGGTGAACTGTGATGTATACATCTGATGGAATGTTGTGTGGCTATAGACAGGAACAAAGTTGTGAGGCATGCCACAGGTGAATGAACCTTGAGGGCAGTATGTTTTGCAAAGTAAGCCAGAAACAAAAGGACAAATATGTATGTAAGTAGAAAATACTTACAACAAAACTGGGGCCTAGATTGTAATCTCTCATAGCTGTCACATTTACTCCTGAGCTTTAAGTGTTTTCTCTAGATTCTGAGATGCTCTGCTATATATGTATAACCTGGTATTTCCCTGGAACTCTGGACACCCAAGTGACAACAAAGACTCAGAGTTGAGGTTCTGAAGCTCTGAAATTCAGCATTGCTATATACAATAATGGCTAAAGAAATAAAAAAAGAGATCGGACTTCAATTAGAGATAAGAATGAAGCTGACCTGGTTGAGAATAAAGTAAATCAGATTAAAGGGTAAAGGACGACAGTGTGTGTATTTTAAAACTTCACCTATTGTATAAGACCAAAGGAAGAGAGCTTTATTTGTCCAAAACCTAAATTTTCTGTAGCATACAGTCTATCTCAACCTGTCTGGATAGTTCATTTAAACAATCAAATACAGGGAGCCCAGAATAGGAATGTAAGCTTGTAATTCTGTATACACAGAATACCTGTAATACACAGATATATTCCAGAATATGTTGGGCAAATAATAAATACTGACAAGGCCCCTTGAGGGATCTTCCATAAAAATATGGAACTATTAAGCTTTACTACCTGGGAAACACTGGATACTCTCTCAAACACTAGGGACCCCCGCATTAATAGGCCAAGGCCTTGAACTTGAGGCTTGCTCTTAAGAAACTTATTTCTGGTGAAGAAACTAAGCCTACCTATAATTATGCCTAAGAGTTACATTCAGAGAACCTCTTTTGTTGCTCAGATATGTCCTCTCTCTCTCTCTAAGTCCAACCCTGCAAGAAAAATCATTAACACGGCCCCCCCCCAACCACCACCACATAGGTCATTACGTCCAGGGGTGTGAGCCTCCCTAGCAATATGGAACATGACTCTCAGAGATGAGTCTGACCCTAGCACCATGGACTCAACAAGGCCTCCCTGACCAAAAGGGGGAATGTAACAAAATATGGTATCAGTGGCTAAGAGAGTTCACATGGAGTATAGAGGTTATTCTGGAGGCTACTTTTATGCAAGTTTCAGCTAGATATTGCTAATTGCCACAGTCTGCTAACCCCCAACCAACATCAGTCCTGTTAACCCTGAAGAACAACCAGGGCTCTGTCTGAGATCCTACAAAAGTTGCACGTATTAAGTTTGGTTTTCAGAAACCTAAAACCTTCAGATAGTTCCTAAGCCAGGTAAGCCCTGAAACCCAGAGGAGGCAGCGTCTCCAAGAACATCATCTAGGTCCATCCCTCTATCCCATATTATCGACAACCCTTTTCAATATGAAAAAAGTTAGAATGGGCATAACCCAAATATCCCTAGAGATTGGGAGAAGGATCAAAGGAGAAGGAGGAATTTTAACAGAGAAGTTAGGATTTAACAAATGAGTATGACTACTGAATCATTGTACTGATATATTTTTTAATCTCCATAGTCTTAGAGCAGCTAGAAGAAAAACCCGCAATTGTGGGAGTGTAACCCATACCCAGCCTTGAAATCTATTCTATAACTACTTGTTAAAATATACTTTGAAATTTATTGCTTTTTTGTATAAATATTTCAAAATAAAAATGTTTTTAAAAGTGATAAACACATGATATCCATTATTTTTAAAAAACGGACACCACCACTCCCCCATATATTTGACACACTGAGGCTAAGAAGGTATTTTCAAAATATAAATCTAATCATGGTGATCCTTCAACCATGTAAAAAGCATTGTGACAGGTTCTTTGTTATTGGAGGGGGTGTGCTTCTCAGTATCCTCTAGTGGGAGAGATCAGGGAGATTATGAGGTCTCACACTACTGGTGAATGTTCAACTCCACTTAATCATCCACCTGCTGCTAAGTATTTGTGCTGGTTTGAAGGGAAGTGTGCCCCCTAAGAAAAGCCATGTTTTAATGTAAGTCCCATTTCATAAAGGTAGAATAATCTCTAGTCAATACTGTATGTTTGAAACTAATGAGATCATCTCCCTGGGTGATGTGATTTAGTCAAGAGTGGTTGTTAAATTGGATTAGGTGACGACATGTCTCCACCCGTTTGGGTGG
>PVIY010060918.1:0-11440 GCA_004026745.1 Myrmecophaga tridactyla | reverse complement strand
CCAGTCATAAATGAGGGAAATAATGCACAGATGTAGTGAGAGTTGGCAGTTCACACTTGCAAAGTACCCTGAAAACTTACATAAGAGATAATTAAAGGAAGTTTATTATAGATGCAAATCACCACATTATGTTACACCCCACCTTAAGAAGGTATCGAGAAAGCAGATTGTCTGAGCTTCCCTGTCATCTGCCTTTCCAGCCCACAGCTGAAGAACTTAGCATCAGGGTCACAGCCAGCAGCTGTCAGGCCAAATACAGCCTCAGGGTCCTATTCACTCCAAGCGATCAGACATGGCCTCCTTGTGATGTGTTCTCCCTGTGCACTCAACCAGCCCAGGACTGGACTTCCAGGACCAGCCCCCAGACATCCCCTTTTCCAAGTATATCCCCTAGAACATCAGGTACATTTTAATCGTATCCAGCAACCTCGACTAAACCCACCCTTTTAACCTTCTGAGGACCTTACACTGCAATTCAAAGTTCCCTCCCTGGCAAAGGAAGGGATTCCCATAGAAACAACAGAATGAATCACTGATGTGGCACTACACAGGGTTAAAGGCAGGAGGGTAAGCGGAATTGATAGGGTCTCACTGCTGGCCCAGGAGTCAGATATTTCCCTCTTCATCAGCAGCCTTTCCTGGGGGGTAATAGTCTCCCCTCTACATGCCCCACAGGTGGAATCATAAATAGGTATATCGTGGAAGAAGCACAAGATAGGAGACGCAGAGAGGACCGAGATTGTGGTGCTTTTAATGAAATGTTCAGGAAGCAAGGTTGATATTTCAGGAACCAGAAGGTAAGTTTGTAAGAACTAGCTGACTCCATAAGAAAGCCTAGAAACTGTGATCCTAACAGAATGCTCAGGAAACTTTCAGAGGAACCCATAAGCCCTCAAAACATGAACAAAAGGGAACAATGGGTCACTATACCCAGAGGAAAACTAAATCTGGCCCTAAGTGTTAGAAAACTCTGCCAAATCTGTTGAGGAAAAATTTGTCTCTCCCTTATGTCATGAGCAAGTGCTAAAGGTAATTCCTTGTGCAATGAACGACTAGTTGAATGAATACTGAATCAACTCCATTGATCGCATTGAGTTTGCAGTAATCTGATTAAAGCAAATTGCTTTTATACTAAATTATGAGTATTTGATGACCTAATCTTTCCAGAAGAATTTGTGTTTTAAAATGGAAGACCGATGAACCCTAACTCATCTTCAGCATAAATGTTTTAGTAATCTAAAAGTGATCGCTCAGGTATTAGAGTATCTTGGTCTTAGGATGCCAGTTATAGAAAGCAAATCAAGCAACTTCAAGCAAAAAGGAACTCTGGCTCTGCTTCACTTTTCTCTTTCCCCGTACGTCATTTTAACTATTTCATCGCCCATGCAACAGAATAAGGCTGCCCTGCTGTTGTCGAGATGCCATGTTACAATTCTAGAGACAGACTGGCTGCCTCGGTGCCATTTCTAGAAAGAGAATCTGACTTATATAGCCTGGTTCTCTCCACCGTCAGGAATGTGGGGAAGACATGGCTCAATATCTATCTGTGCTCATTGCATCAAGTGGTTTTTCTCTCTAGAGACGTCTGGGAAGCCCTGCTGAACCAGCCACAGAGGGCATGGCCTGCACAGAGAGCCACACTCCCCGCTCCTGCCCATCTCCAGATGGTTCCGTGAGCCTCCGCGCGCCTCAGTTGGACTGCTTGGGAGTCTCCTGACCCTAACCATTTCAGGGTCTCAGAAAGCATTACCCCCCCCCCCCTTTCAACTTGAATAGGAAACAGCGGTCTAACCTTTTAATGCTGGATGTAAAGCAAGGAACGAAAGGAAACAGTCAACTTCCCATATGGAATTTTCTCCCCAGCCTTAGAGATCAGGAATGGGGGGAGATCTTCAACTTCCTTGTGAGTAGATGGACGCTGAATCTCTCAGCTCCTCCTATCGCCCCCATCTCACCACCCCCTGCCCTGGTCTGGGTACTTGGTCACATGGCTTGGAAGATCAATTCGCTTCTCCTAGCACACACGCAAAGCATCGATGGAACAGAGACGTGTTCTATCAACTAACTAAGGGCTTTTTTTTTTGCATATGGTCTTAAGACTCAAATAATAATATCTTAAGGGAGACAACATGATGCTGGTTTACCTTTAGGTGGGGTTAATTAAATAAAAGAAGCCAAAGCCTGCAATGAGGGCAGAGATCAAAATTAAACTAATAGCAGTTGCTGGAATCATTTTTTCCCTCTGTAATATGGATGAGTTTTAAAAATGAATGTATTGCAAAATAAATACAAAAGGCTAGTGAATGTATGAAAAATTGTTCCATCTCAGTAAGAATACAAATTAAAAGAACAATGAGCTCACTTTTTGCCTATCAAATTGGCAAAGATAAAAAAGAATAATCCCCAGTGCTGGCGAGCATGTAGGAAGGTAGGCACTTTACTACATCACCAGGGAAGATAGGAACTGGGACAGATTTTCTGGAAGGCAATTTGGGTAGATAGTTCTAAAGCTTTAAAAATGCTCATATTTCTCAACCTAGCAATTTTGCTTTCAAGAGTTTCTCAGAAACTAATTCACGGCTGGGCACAAAGCTTTATGTCAAGGTTGCTCATGATGACAATCGGCAAATGGCTGGAGGAAAAGAAAATCCAGCAGTAGGAGCTGATTGAGAAATCTGGGTAAGTATATACAATGGATACACAATTGCTAAAAATGTTACTGCACGATTATATCTATAGTAGGGAAGTATGTCTGCAATGTATTAAGTGAAAAAAATAATTACAAATGATATCTTTTTCCATATATTTGAAAACCTGTAGTAGGCACAATGGGCATGCCTTCCTGACCCACAATCTCCTATTTGGAATGACTCTCCTACCCACAATCCCTACAGAGACAGAAGGTCTTAGTGGCCCTGGTGTGATAGCAACTTGCTTTCAGCTGATTGAGCTGAACAAACAATTAATAGCCTGGGATTCTCTGTCTGCAGAATTAGAAATAAGAGACACATAGGTCTTGTCCACAGGGTTGTCAACCATGGGGGATAGAACAAATGGAGGTGCACAGATGAAAATGGGGTGCACCGTGAGACCATGACGGGTAGAAGGAGGGTGGCCCTGCCTCCCTCACGTTCCCCCCCCCGCCCCAGTTTAAAATAAATCCTCTTTAATTGAGCTACCATGAACCATACAAGGGCAAACCTCCAAATTTAACAGATATTTCTGCAAGATGGGATTTCAATATGTTTTATAGCCTCGGTTTTGCTTTCCAGTATATTCTGATGGTAACATCTGGGGGCTAATTGTCATGGGGCCTGCCCTCCCCTCAGGATTCTGCCATTAATTTTGGGAAGTCATTCCATCATGTGGATGCTGTGGAACTATCAAGCAGGAAATGCCAGGAGTTCTGGAGAAAATAAAGAAGACAATTCATGAGGTTAAGACCCACAGAACTCCATTTCTGCCCACCTTGTAGATGGTTCAAAACCAGGGTAGCTTCAGAAGAAAGACCAAATAATATCCAGGACTTACAGGCCAACAGTTGGACCCTGGTGATGAATCTTTGTTGTACTTCCTAAGGTGTGGGCAAATTGCCAAATGTTTTCCTATGTTCATTTCTTCATCTTTAAAATGGGAATAATTTTTTTTTCTGTTATTCCCCACCTGGCCTCACTAGGCACTTGAATTTATAGTCCACCCACCCCCAACCCCACCCCATAGCTGAAGTTGAGAATGAGACCCAGCACACCATTCATACTGCAGGACAGGCCTCCTCTTCCAGGAAGTCTCCTCAGATTCCTCCAGCCCTAAGAGATCCTCCCTTGTTTTTAAATACTAAGGATTTTTTAAATTTGTATTTCTAAATTTATAAACACTATGTATCTACCAAACACAAAACTCCCCTCCCTACCCCTGGTAAACCTCTAATCTACTTTTCTATCACTACAAATTTGCTATTTCTAGAAATTTCATATAAGTGAAATCATATAGTATTTGTCCTTGTATGCCTACATTATGTCATGCAACATAATATTTTCAAGGTTCATCCATGTTGCTCATACATCAGAACTTCATTCCTTTTTACTGCAGAATCATAATCCATTAGATGTATGTACCACATTGTGTTAAACTGCTCATCTGTTGATGGACATTTGGGTAGTTTCCACCTTTTGGCCATTGTGATTAGTGCTGCTGTGAAACTTGGTGTATATGTACCTGTTTGATTCCCTGTTCGCAATTTCTTTGAGTATATACCTAGAAGTAGAATTTCTGGGTCATATGGTGATTCTATATTGAACTTTTTTTTTTTTTTAATTTGCATATGGGCAGGAGGCACCAGGGATCGAACTCCAGACCTCCAGCACGGCAGGTCGGAGCTCTGCCTGCTGAGCCACGGCAGCCGCCCAATATATTGAACTTTTTAAGGAACCTCCACACCGCTTTCCATAGCAGCTGCAGTTTACATTTCCACCAACAATACAGAAGGGTTTCGATTTCTCCTCAGCCTCTCCAACACTGATTATCTTCCTTTTCTAGAAATAATAGCCATTCCAGTGACCATGAAGTAAGTATCTGACTGTGATTTTAATTTGCATTCCCCTCAGCATTGGGGCTGAGGAACGGGGTGTGCCCACTTGCCCCCCACACCCTCACTTAGAAAAGCATGGCAGCATAGCAGCCTCTCCCTTCCACCTGCCCTCGCAGCACTCTCAGGGTTGCTCTAAGTTTTCTATCAGTTCTGGAGTTACCAACTAATTAATTTCAATCTCTTTTTCCAACTCAATTGCTGTTCTGGTGGAGGGAGCAAACCATAGAACTTCCTGCTCTGCCATTTTGGGTCTGCATATCTCTAGGAATAATTACCACCTGTCCGGACTCCGTGGGAACTGTAGTGAGAATAAAATTCAGATAAGTCATGTAAAGTTCTTAGCATGGCGCCTGGAACACAAAATAAACATTGAAGAAATGGTTGTCCTGGTCCACAAAAGATGGTGTTCCTGCCTCTCCAGGAGACTGATTATTCCCTTCGGCCACAGCTTCTTAAACAAGTGTACGGGTGAATCGCACGGGGATGTTGCTAAAAGGCAGGCTCTGTTCAGTAGGTCTGGGTTAGAAATGTGCGTTTATTTATTTTTTTTTTTTTTGCATGGGCCGGCACAGGAAATCAAACCCGGGTCTCCGGCATGGCAGGTGAGAACTCTGCCTGCAGAGCCACCATGGCCCCACCCAGAAATGCGCATTGCTAACAAGTCCCAGGATGTGCCCATGTTAGGCTGGTAATGTCAACAATTCTACCTCCAAGAACACTGAGTAGCTAAATACTTCTCACACCTGCGGTCAATATGCAAAAGAGCCGTCAATTAACTGGGCAGCCTTAAGAGAGGGGCCTTTTGGATATCTGAATTTTCTAGTTAGCTTGGGGTAAACTGTGATGTTTTCAGTTTCAGCTCCTGGAGCAACAGGTTCTAAAATACATTATTATTTCACCTTTTGGCTTTGCTAAGTAAGTACAAGGCATAATTTAATCTTTCTTTAATGATTTGTGAGGCCCTTCAGGCCCTTGCAGTGCCTCCAATCATTATTTAGAACATTCATTCACTTTCATTGTCCAGTCCTATAGACACAAGAGTTATAGGATAAGAAATTGAACTAAATTTGTTCAGACCCAGAGCATAGGATGAATTGTTGAAGGGTGTCACTTGTTTCCGCAAATTCTTTGGAATGCGTTTCTTGTGCTGTGGTTTAAGGTGGAATGAAGGACATGGTTCTGGTTAAATGAAGGACCCAGTTGTGCTCTGGATAGCTGAGTTGTATAAAATGCTACACAATAATACCGTGCTGGGGATGGAGCGAAGAACCACCAGAGGGGCCACTCCCACCCTCCCTGGAGACCACCAAAGGAAAAATTAAAGACCCCGAGGACCCACGAAGCCATTTTGCTTCATCGTTAATGTAAAAGCTCCTTTGTCCGCAGTCCTGTCTTGACAAAGGTTTAGGGCAGCGTTTTAGTTTCCTAGCTGGGAAAACAAATACCATACCCTGGGTTAGTTTAAACAATTGGAATTTATTGGCTCTCAATTTTGAGGCTAGGGGAAGTACAAATGCCAGATGTCAGCAAGGTGAGGCTTTCTGCCTAAAGACTGTGAGGTTTTGGGGCTGGCTGCTGGCATCCCTGGTCCTTGGCTTTGCCCTCACGTGGTAACGCACATGAGGACATCTTCTCCTTTCTCTTCTGAGTACCACTGGCTACCACCTTCGGGATGCTCCCCTTGCCTTCTCTTTCTGTTCCAATTTCCTTTGCTTATAAAGACCTCAGCCATACCAGATTAAGTCCCACCCTCATTCAGTTAGCCATACCCTAAGTAGTAATATCTTCAGAGGTCCTATTTACAATATGTTCATACCCACAGGAATGGATTAAGATTAAGAACATGCTTTTCTAGGGTACATTACTCCAAGCCACCACAGGCAGCGTCAAAGCCATTTTCCAAATAAATAAACTCAAGACTGCTGCTACCAAACATTTAGGAAATATGTGTTCTGCTTCAGCTTGCAGTGACTTTCCAGAGGCTTTGTGCTCCAAGGAGTGGTTATTTCTCAAGCTATTTCAAGCCCACAGGATCTATTAGAAACCACATGAACCATGCCAGGCTCTATTTTTCTCCATTCAGTTGTGTGCATTTGCTCCCTTCTCCTCCATTCACGCCCCCTGCCCCCAATTCCTTCTTTTTTTTCCTTCTCCTCTTCTCCCACACCACGGGCACTCTTACTTGAGAATGGGCTTGGGGTCCACTCGTGGAGAAGATCATGTCCTCTCTCCTGCTTCCCACTGGGCATCTGCTTTGTCCTCAGTCCCTGCCGGTGATGTTTCTATGAACATTAGTTTCATTCTTATAAGAAAACTTGGTGTCTGTGGTGTATTTAAGGGCGGGCACCATTTCTCCTGGATGTTTCCCTGATCCAAATCTTTGTTAATTCCTGCAGGTCTCAGCACACATCAGTATTTATTGAAGGCTTCAGCCAAAACTTCCTTCTGGGCCCTACTATATCAGGTCTGGGCTTCCTTCCAGTTTGGTCTTCAACAGACATGGTGTGGGTATTCAACCCTACAGGGTCACCAACACAAACCCAAAAGAAACACAAATCTAACTCTAGAAGTTTTGAAGAATGATAGAGATCAGCACTGTCCTGTAGAAATATGTAATTTAAAGTTTCCTAGTAGCCATATTTTTTAAAGTAAAAAGAAACAAGTTAAAATAATTTTCATATAATTTATTTACCCAATATATTAAAAATATTATCATTTCCACAAGTACTCAATAATGGAGAATATTAATGAAATAGATATTTGACATCCTCTTTTTCATATTTAATCTTAGAAATCAGCATGTGTTACACAAACATCATACATTCTTATCAGCCACATTTCAAGGGTTCAGTGTCAACAGGGACTACCAGCTACTATACGGGACAGAGCAGAATGTATATATTTACTGTGATTTTCTTAAAATAACAGGAAAGGGGGGCGGTTCAGATCATTTTGTCAAGCTCCATCCTTCAAAGTCTTTTAAAAATAACTCCAAAGTTTCCCACCTGTTTTAGTTTCCTGTATGTCAAAACAAACACCGTACAATGGGTTGGCTTAACAATAGGAACTTATTGGCTCATGGTCTCAGAAGCTAGAAGGCTTGCTTCCTCCTAGAGTGGGTATCTTCTGGCTGACCTGCAATCTTTGGGGATTCTTGGCTTTCCGTCTCATGGCAACGTCCTCTCCTTTCGCTTCTGGCTTCTAGCTCCCTCCTCATGGCTTCTGTTTTTTATGTCCAACTTTCTTTGCTTATAAGGACTTCAGCCATATTGGATTAATGCTCACCCTAATTCAATTTGAATATACCTTAACTAATAACATCTTCAAAGGTCCTAGCTACAAATGGGTTCACACCCACAGGACAACATTCTGGGATCTGAACGTGGCTTTTGTGAGGGACATGATTCAATCCCCAACACCTCTCAAAGCAACTTCTAAGAATCCCTTCCCCCCACCTCCACTTAATCCCAGTCCCCTCACCTCTTTGATTTCCTTCTCCTCAATGTGTCACTCTCACCCTAAGACCCTGACACCAAAAACTTCTCTGACTGCTTCTCCTCCAAGAATTAATCCTGGGCGGGCCATGATGGCTCAGCAGGCAAGAATGCTTGCCTGCCATGCCAGAGGTCCCGGGTTCGATTCCTGGTGCCTGCCCATGTAAAAAAAAAAAAAAAAAGAATTAATCCTACTGGAATTGTCGCGAATAATGTTACCTATCTTATTTGCTCATTCTTAAAGGTTAACAGTTCAGCCAGCACCAACTTGCCATCTCCTGGGTTTTGGGTGGGGGTCCCACTTTGGAGAGCACAAGTAAACCCCACCCAGAAACAGATGAGCACTCCTCAGACACCAAGGCAAAGGAATCTGCCTGCAATGGGAAGGCTTCAGCAAGCCAGCCACTCTTCAGAGTACTCCTCAGGACCACTGCCAGCCCTGCAGCACTAACTGGAATGACTCCTGAGAGTCTTGGAAATGAGAGCATGGGGGAACACAAATGCAAAACAAAACTCCCTGGACCCCAGTTTTGTTATCTTTAGATGTAGAGACTACAGAACTAATTGTGGTCCATTTGTTCAGCTTTTCTGTCAACAAGCAATTAGATCTACTCTTTGCTCCTCTAAGACCCAGATGTTCTGTCCCCCAAAGACAATGCAGGTTATTTGATCGCCATCTTCTTAGGGTGGGAACAGATTTGTACATGTTCATCTAAGACGCCTTATGAAGCTTATGGCTCCAAATCATTTGGTTGGGATGAAGACTGCAGACATTAGTTGTAAAATAGAGCCTCCATTAATGGAACTAGACATGCTGCATAATAATGTCTAGATAAGCAGCCTTGATCTTCTTAAGACCCTCTTGGATCTAACTGAATAAACTTTCATAAGTACTATATCCATGTAAAGATATAATTGGATCACCCAAGTTCAAATTTTCATAGGAATCAGAATCAAGCCAGACTCTCCAGAGTCATCCAGAACACGAAAAGCCTAATATTAGTCTACTAAATCCCTGAAGCCTTCTAAACCAATGCAGTAGTGGCAGAAAATAGGTCATCAGGGAGAGGATGGCTTTAAACAGCAGTCCCCTCAGCATCTTTAGCCTCATATCAGTCACTCAAAACCCTGGGCTAAAGACCTGTCTACTCTTGAGACATCATCTTGTGTCTAAATATTTTTAAATTTCTAAGAAATATCAATTTTTCTTTTCATCTCTCCCCAGCTGAATCAAGTCACTCTAGCCCTGAATGGCTTTTTAATATCTTTGACACACTCCTTCTCCTATGTCTGCGAATGTTATAATGTATTATTTGGCTGGTGATTTTTCTCACTTTTTTTCTCAACTCAGCAGCCAAAACTGCTTCTTCTGACTTGGCAGAGATTGAGGATGTCCATTCTTGCTGACTTTTGTGCCCGTTCATTGCCAAAAATCCATAGTCTTTCATTTTTTTATTTCTCTCTTTTTTTCAGGCATTATCGATGACCAGAAATTCAGTATTTTTGAAGTTTTTTTCTATGGCTTAAAAGGTAACTAAAAGACAGAACTCTGTCTCCTTGCAATCTTAAGAAATATTTCATTGTCAAATGGGACAAGTTATGCAAGCATTCTATATACATTCTAATTAACCAAAGGTTTTGTTTTGTTAAATATAAGAGCATGCCCTCCTACCTATGGTATGCACATCATAGATTCTTCTGAGCTAGTTCATTTATGATACTTCCTTCTGCTTATCTGGATGAATAATAATTTCAGAAAAGCTTAAAGATAGCTGTGGAAAGTGGAAAAGCTGTCAACTAGCTCTGCCAACTGTTAGTTTGTCCTTGGAAAGTCACTTAATATCTGTGAGCCACAGCTACCTTCATCTGTTAAAAGATGAGATTAGATTAGATTATTGGTTCCCAAGGTACAGGTCTCTGGGGGCCTGCAGAGTTATTTATAAGTTGTCTCCAAGTCCGTGTGTACATCTAAGTAAAATAAATATCATCTCACTCGTGTAGAGATAGCTGTTTGTTTCAAATATATGTAATTGCTTCTCTAATTAATGAAGTTTAATTAATAAAATTAATAAAGTTTAAATTCACATAAACTATTGAATTCATAGTGGCCTATCAGTCATTATACACCTTATTCCACGCATGATACAAGTAGAAGTGCTTCTCTATTGGAATTCAAGAAATGTTGATGTTAAAAAGGAATTCTCATACTTGAGAAGGCTTAAGGAATTCTCATACTTGAGAAGGCTTGAGAAATTCTGCGTTATAATGATCTGTAAGACACCTTGCAGCAATACAATTCTGTAGCAAAACATTTCCATTTTTCCATGCCTTATCTCAAAGGCCAGTTAAAGAAATATCTGAGCACTTGGCAGAGTCGGAATGACCGTGAACTTGCCCCGTGCAGACCAGAGCTCCCTCTGGTCCTGCTATATTCTAATTAACTGTGAAAGTTTCCGCAGAAGAGAGGAAATTCCCAGGTGGGGCCTATTACTGTCTAAAAAGATTTCTTGAGATTCTTGTATTTCCCGTCTCTGTTCTATTTAACTGTTGACTCACCTTCTGACTGAATGCTGCTGGAATAGGCAAGCTGTATCAATTATGGTGGCAAAATATGACACATATAGTCCATTCTCATATTTAGCCACAGTGTCATAACTTGAAACAAGTAGTTTTGTTGGAATAGGCACATGCAAATATTAGGCTATTTATACACAAAACTATATACCACTTCTTTAGTGAAATTAACTAAGGTTTTTTTCACCTTAATATGGACCTCAGGATAATCCTCAGGATAATCCTGAGGTGGTGAAAATTATCCCAAGGAAGTAGAAATATATACTCATTTATGTAAAAAGCCAAGTTTCATAATTTTTTAAATCAAAGGACATGAATATCGCTTAAAGAAATAAGAAAAAGGGCAAATTTTGAGTTCCCTGAAGGACAATCTTTTATTTATCTTTGTGTTCCTAAAGCCTTTATATTTCTTTATAGTTATTGTTTTTTGTTTTTTGTTTTTTTCGCATGGGCAGGCACCAGGAATCAAACACGGGTATCCAGCATGGCAGGCAAGAATTCTGCCACCGAGCCACGATCACACTGCCCCACAGTTATTGTTATCCATAAATATTTATTAAACAGTGAATTTCCTGAATATAAAAAGAAGGGTTAGGGACCATTTGCTTCAATCTAAAGATGCCAAAGAGTAGAAGGACCTAAAAACTTGTAGGGAAAAGAAAGAACTGAAATTGTTTAAAAACAGCTGGAGACTCAGCATCAAAAACCCTAGAATGAGCTGAGAATTAACATCAAGGGATTGAGAGAACCTTCTCGACCAAAGGGGGAAGAGTGAAATGAGACT
>PVIY010060917.1:0-11435 GCA_004026745.1 Myrmecophaga tridactyla | reverse complement strand
GGTTTTCTCCCCTCCCCTCCCCTCCCCTCCCCTTCTCTTCCTTCTTCCTTTCCCTTTCATTCTTTTCCCTTCTCCTTCCTTCCCTTCCCTTCCTTTCCTTCCCTCTTCTCCTTTCTCTTCTTTTCTGTTCCTTCCCTTTTTCCCCTTCTCTTCCTTCTTCCTTTCCCTTCACGTTTCTTTTCTTCCCTTCCCTTTTCTTCTTTCTTCGTTTCCCTTTCGTTCTTTCCACCTTCTTCACTTTCCTTCCCTTTCCCTTTCTCTTCTCTTTCTTTCCCCTTTCCTTTCCCTTTTCCCCCCTCTATTTTTGCAGGTTTTAGAGCCCCACATTCCTGTCACTTTAGAAGCACGTCCAGGGAGCAGTGTCAGGGCAGAAGGGGCAGTGCCCCTGCCTCCCCCAGCTTAGCTCTCCTTACAGCACATACGCACACGCCATTTAGGGGGAAAGATCAAAAGCTCACAGCGGCCCCCGAGGTCTGTTTTCTCAGGCGTCCTTCCCCCATCACCGCATTGTTAGCAGGACAATGGGCTCCTGTGTCAGTCTTGTTGGCACCAGTTTTGTACAATGCAGGAAACAGCATTTCCTCTCGGCGCTGGAAAATTAACTTGGATCGTGCTTTTCCCTTTTTATTGAGAATCCGCACACACCCCGGGAGACCCAAGCTCCCGGAGAGGGGAAGGAGAAGCAGCATAGACATCCCAAGGGCTCCTGTCCCAGTCCCATCCCCTTCCCGCTCAGCTCAGGGCTCGGGTCTCTGCCAAAGGAGGAAGTTCTCCTGCGTTAAACAATGAGCTGTCACTGGTGTCTCAACCATGACCCTTCCCTGGGGCTATCAGGACCGATGGTGCCAAGGCTCAGTGCTCTTCTCAACTCCCACCTATGTGGAAGGGGGCCTTGCGGAAGGGGATCTGCAAGAACTTTCCAGAAACCCCTACCTCTGGAGGAGCCAGTGGTCTGCTCTGAGGAGCCCACACTTGGGCGGTGGGTGAGTTGCTTGGGTCACCGCAAATTTCGAGCAATTGTTAGACCCACAAAACTTCTAGCGAACACGCCCCTATTCCGATTTGCACTTCTATTTCGGTATTCATCTCACTTTGTCCTGAGATATGTTCCTTGTCTCTTGGGATAACAGGAGATTATTATGGAGGCATCTTTGCACATCTCACAGTATTACCCAGAAATCAGGATTTAAGGGATGATTTTGATCACTGAATCATTACATAAATAATCCTTTTTGCTTTCTGGTATATTGGAGTAGAAGAGGGAAATTCCTGAAATCTCTAAATTGTAATCCAGCTGCTTTATCTCTGATAATCATTGTATAACCCTTATCTTCTGCCACTGTGATTGTAAAGCGCTGTGACTAACCTTCATTTGTACCCAGTCATCCAGTTTTTCAACTTTAGAGTCTTTTTTTGTTATCTCTAAAGACAGCCCCTAAGATTTATTATTTTTTTATTCTTTAGGATTTTAGAATGTCAGTTCTCTTTTTTTTGTTGTGAAGAATAACATATATTTAAAAAAGCAATTAATAGAGCACACCAAAACAGTTAGTTATAGAACAGATTTCAGAGTTTGGTATGGGTTATAGTGCCACAATTTTAGGTTTTTCCTTCTGGCTGCTCCAAGACACTAGAGACTAAAATAAATATCAATATAATGATTCAGGAGTCATACTCATTTGTTAAATCCTATCTTCTCTCTTATAAATCTACCTTCTCCTTTGATCTTCTAAAATTATCTATCTTTTTATTGATATATGTCAATAAATCATGTAGTCATCCAAAGTACACAATCAGTGGTTCACAATATCATCATATAGCTGTGCATTTATCACAATTGACTTTTTTTTCCCTTTTTTGTGAAAAATAACATATATGCAAAAAAGCAATACCTTTCAAAGTGCATTGCAACAGTTAGTTGCAGAACAAATTTCAGAGTTTGGTATGGATTACACTTCTACAATTTTAGATTTTTACTTCTAGCTGCTCTAAGATACTGGAGACTAAAAGATATATCAATATAATGATTCAGCAATCATACTCATATGTTAAACCCTACCTTCTTTGTATAACTCCACCATCTCATTTGACCTTTCTCTTTTTGGGGAGTTTTTTGATGACTGATTTGATCTCTTTACTTGTGATTGATTTATTGACCTAATGTTTATTAATGAAGGGTCATGGGTCAGCCCAAAACTAACCCACCCCAAGCCCAAAGTAATCTTGATAACTGGACATGCGCAGTGGCCCAGACTTAAACTACAAGTCATCTAGACCTCATTCTGCCATTTTTCTACAAATACTCTGTGACTAAGCATGGAATCGATCTGCGCATGCTCAATGATTAGATCCCCTCTAAATTCATCGTCTGGGGCCACTGTGCTCATTATCCTAAACTCTGCCCATTTTTTTCTTTACTAAAACTATCAGAATTACTGTAGTTCAAGGAGACAGATTTTGGGCCGCTAGGTCATCTGCTCTCCTACTATACACACTTAGTAATAAACTTTCTCTTTGAAACCCCGGTGTCTCAGGAATTGGTATTTGAGTGTATCAGGCAAAGAATCCACAGCCTTTGTCCGTTAACAACAGACCCAGCCAGGGCCTTGTAAATAGTAGGTGCTTTATTGTTATAAATGTTCATTAAATGTATAGAAATTCTTTCCTCCCCTAGCCATCCCTATCTGGCTTTCCTGGTCATCACACTTGTAGGCTGTAAATACTGACTGTCAAACATCCACATTGGATTTATATGTGTATATAATATGCATGCTCTGCCATGTACACTGCCTGTGGACATATGGACATGCTACACATATATTAAACTATGTGTTTAGTAACTGCAATACAGCCATCGTCCCTCTCTCCCCTGCTGTGCCCTCAGTTATAGGGATCTGCAGAGAAAGAAAATGGGAACTACATTTCAAATATATTATAGTTGTGCCTCTCCCTCTCATCCATCTTTTTGTGCAACATACAAAAATTCACACAAAGCAGACATTGTGTATGAATTTATTTTTCGAAAATACTATACCCATCAAATTTTAAACTTGCAGTTTTTGAGTTTATCATCTTGCCTGACTGATGGTAAGATCAAAATAGAGAATGTTGAGAAAGTGCTTTGAGGACGTTCTATCCTGTATCAGTAGGGTATGAATGAGAGTTATTGGACTGACTGATCTGTTGTTGGCAGTGGATTGTAACATTTTAGGTTTAAATCTCTGCTTCTTTTTTTTTTCCTGACCACCCACGTCCATCCCGCCCTCTTTCCCCAGCTGCAAGAGTTAATGGTCTGTAAAACAATACTTGAATATTTAAATCCCTTAGGGAGGTACTAAAAGGAACCCTTCTGGGACTCTTTGTAATGTGCGAAATCATCTTCTAATTGCTTTGCTCCCAGTTGCTTACCGTCCTCATCAGCTGCCTGACTGAGCCCAGTTGGCCATGGACAAAGCTTCTTTGAATGAAAGAAGGATTGATCATATTCTCTGTATTTTTTGTTTCCTTGTTATTTTATTTATAAGCCTAGAAAGAAGATTACAGCTTGTGATCTATAAGAGGACAGGTGGGGAGACAGAGGTGTAGTCATTCATAAGGGGTTTCAATTGGGTGCATTCTAATTGCTCAACAAATACTTCCTCATCATGGGACAGTTGGCTGGCCCCCAGAGTTAGCCGAGATTATGCGGCAGAGTATGGAAGCCCCCATGGTGCTGTGATTTCACCCTCTTCGGAGGGTCCTCCTTGCTTTTGCCAAAATACTTACTGTCCCTGGGATCAGCATGGCCGTAGCTTTTTGGTACTTCTATTGGAACCTGTTGTAGATGTTCTCGATCTTTCTATCTATGTCTTCCAAAGAGCTTGTGAGCCCCTTGGAGGATTGCCTGACTCTCCAGACCTCTCAGCATTTTCTATACCTCGACACAGATCAGTTAAGTGTCTGATGATGACAGTGGGAAAAGCCCTTGCGAAGTAAATTCAGAGGTCAAAAGTCATCATGCACCACATTAAATGACCATTATGGTCATTAAATGACCATTGGAAAGTGGCAGTTTTCCAATGGTATTCCAGGGATGTGCCTCAAGGGGCCAGTGAGAAGGGTATTCTACCAGAGAGGGCTTTGGTTTTGAGGTCATGTGCTCAAACTTTTGTCCCTGAAGAATTGCAGGCAGCGGCTTGTTGCTGTCCCGTTAATAGGAGAGTGAGGGCGCTACTCAGGTTGGAATGTTTCCCACAACCCCAAAAACCTTTCTGAGACTGATTCACATTCTATGACCTAAAAGGAAAAGAAAGCTTTTCAGAAAAGAAAAGCTCAGTGCTGGGGAAAAGAATGGAAGGTTTTAACCATCTGCTCTCTCACTAGAAATAGCTGTCTGTAGCCAGCAGCTGCAGGTCCAAGGCTGCGTCTGCCCACAGGCCCGCTGGCTTTTCTACTGCTTCTCACAAGAAGATTAGCTAGAATTTAAACCAAACAAATCAGGAGCTTATTGTGCTCATTGCTCCTTCGACAACGTTCAGCTGGGAGGATTTCCGTGCACTACAGAAGCGGGCAAATGGAGACATTTCAGCTCATCTTCCAGTTGACTATTCATGATGGCTCAACTTTTGTAAGTGACTAGAGACGAATCTCTTATTTCCTTCATCAGTTGCAGAAACATATCAGTAAAGCTGTTCCCTGTCTCCAATAAATAGAAGTCTATATGAAATAAATTAGTTCAGGGACTTAACAACAAGCCAGCCCTTGCTACTTGGGGTGTCACACTCTCTGTCTTTGTCACTGGGCCTCTGTCCAGTGTTTGCCTCCCCCCTCACTGCTCCCCAGTGTCCTATTCCAGTTTCCTGCCCAGTTTCTTCTCCTTCTGGGACTGTTACGACTTCCCTTTTCTAGAACTCGGGTTCTGAAGCTGGGGCCTGGTTGAAGCCCTGCCAGGCACCCTCTACCTACTACATGCCCGTGAGATTTCTTAGTGCAGTGCTCTGCCCACATTTTCAGATATCCTTTTACTTCACCTTAGGGCCCTGTGTCTATTGCTGGTGAATTTCCTGTCCTTGGGTTTAAGATTTTGATAATCTTAGATGTCCTTCTGACATGAGCATCTGTGACCAGGTCAGCTTGGCTAGGTCCTTGCTTCTTCACTTGCTTCGTCTTGCTGCTAGCATTCCACATTCCCCCCACCAAACCCAGAGACAAGCTCAGAACCTTTCTGGAAGGAGGCAGGTTAAAAATTTTAAAAGTCAGCAGAGGGCCATTGTTATGGCACCTTAAAAAATACAAACCTGTGGAGTGACAAGATTTGAAATACCCAGTGATATTTTCATTCATCTTGCAGATTCGGCTTTGCAAGTCTAGATGCCAAGTCTGTTTATCTCCTCCTGGGTAAGCTGCTCACATTTTAAGCAATCTGCTACCAGGCAAGTGACAATACCTTAAATTTCTAAATGGATACATTCTCTCCTAAGTAAAATCCACCAGGTGTGAGAGTATAGCATATGTTTAAAAAATTATGCATATAAAAGATAAAACTCTTAGAACTCTTTTAGGATAGTGTCTTTGTTTGCAGATGCTTCTGGAAAGCAATATACCAGAAATTGAATGGCTTTTAAAAGTGGAATTTAAGAAGTTACAAGTTTACAGTTGTTGTGCCAAGAAAATGTCCAAACCAAGAAACCAACAAAAGGCTACCTTCACTCAAGAAAGGTTGATGCCATCTGGAACACCTCTGTCAGCTGGGAAGGCATGTAGCTGGCATCTGCTGGCCATTTACTCCTCAGCTCCATTGCTTTCAGCCTTTGTTTCCTGTCTAAGCATCTGTGGGCCTTCACTTAGCTCCCACGGGACACACGTCTGGGTTTTGGCTTGCTTAGTATCTCATGGCAAGGCACATGGCAATGTCTGCTGGGCCACGCATCTCCTAATGTCTGGGTCTCGTGTTGGCTCTGCCAGCTCTAAAGCAACTGTTCTCCTAGTATCTACATCTGAGGTTTCTTCAAAATGTTTCCACTTTTAAAGGACTCCAGTAAACTAATCAAGACCCACCTTGAATGGGCAGAGTCACATCACCATCTAATCAAAAGGTCACACCTGTAACTGGGAGTGTCACATCTCCGTGGAGATAATCCAAGCAAAAGGGTTTCCATCCAACAGCACTGAGTCAGGATTAAAGGGCATGGCTTTTCTGAAGTACAACACTTTCAAACCAACCGATAGTACTTATTCTTTAAACATCTTAAATGTGAGTATGAAAAAGCAATGTGTCAACTACTGTTGGCAGTGGCTTATAATATTTAATAAATATAAAATATCATATATCATATTTCTCATATATTTTATTTATAATATTATACTTGTTTAATTTCTAAATAGTTTTATCCTGTCGCAAGTAGTCTACCCTTTGCAAGTTAATGTACACTTACTGCACTATTTAAAACATGAGTCAATTAAATAAACAGCTGGATAAAATATAAGTATAAATGGAATCCATTGACTTGTTGCCAGTCTTCAGCTGTTCTCAGTCCCCACTTCTATGTATATATTTGAATTGAAAATATCTTTCTAACTCACCCCAAGCCTTTCTTGGCTTTTGTTTTCTGCCCCCCACGGACCACTCCCAGCAGCCCCTTCCTGGGTGAACTCTGGTTTCATAATGGCTGAAAGTCTGTTGCCCCCCCACTGTCCACGGCATTGTTTATAAAAACACCACCCTGTCTCTCCTTGTCCTCTTTGCTTCCCTCCCTAAAGTGCTGGAAGAGGAGGGGAAAGGGTGAAAATGCCGGTGCAGGCAAACACCTCGGTGTTTGTTCCTCCAGGCAGAAGGCGCGTTGGCACGGGCCGGCTCCCCTAACCAGGCTGTGCCTTGGGGAGCTGAGACACCCGCTGGTCCCGCAGCAGAGGTGCCACCTGTCAGCTCCGCTCCCCCACTCTCCGCCAGCCATCCTGGCACCGCCCCTGCTGCACACGCGTGTGCATTCACACACACACACCTGCCGCCGCCCAGGACAAACCAACCCACAGACTTGACTGAGCCCATCACAGCCAACCCCTTGAAAATTTAACTGTGAGGAGACACAGGACGAGTCATTTGAGAAATGAGTCATTTTATGAGGAAGCCCTAATAAGTAATAAGGACTGAGCCTTTGAAACATGCCGGGCATTGTCCAGGGGTCCTATGCTGTGTGCCCCGTCTTGGTCCCCGCTTGGGGAATGAGGAAATCGGAGTGTGGGGCTGCTGTGCGGGTCAGCGAGAGGGGATGACGCAGCCTCTGTCCCTGGTGGGCACGAGGGGGGCTGTCCTGGGCCCCATGCCCGAGGCGGGGGGCTGAGCTGTTTTTGGATCCAGTGAGATGTCAATTCCAGCTCCCCCACACCCTCGCCATGCTCCCTCCTTGGCCAAGCTGGATTTGGTCCCCACAATAGCTCTCCCCGAGCACCTGAGGCCCTGCTCTGTCGCAGGAACTAAAAACTCACTTACACTCTCCCAGTTGCACAGAGGAAGCCATGTAAGCACGTTCAGAATTTTATGAAACAAAGAAGGCTGGTAATGAAAATTTCTGAGATGAATGAGAGTTTGAGTGACTGATGCTCACACATCGGGATTCAGTGAAATTTGTGGGAGCAAGATGATGAATCAGGCTTGCTTCATCTTGCACCCCGAGCGCACGTGCAGGCTCCAGAGAGCAGCACTGGATCGAAAGCGGAGTTGATAGTTGGTCTCCTCCATGGCTCAGTGACTGAGCACGTTCAAGTTACTGTTTTCCTCTTCTCGTTTCAGCAGCTTCTCTCTTTTTTGTTTTTAATACATGCAGACATTTTGTGATTTTTAAAAATTTTTTATAGTGGTAACAAATATATAACGTAAAGTTTCCCATTTTAGCCATTTCTAAGTGTACGATTCAGTCGCATTAATTGCATTGACGGATCGTGTGCGTCCAAAATTTTCCCATCACCCCAAACAGAACCTCTGAACCCAGTAAGCAATACCTCTCTGTTCCCCCCTGTGTCCATCCCTGGTGTGCTGGTATGAAAGGAGGTATGCCCCCTAGAAAAGTCATGTTTTAATCAAAATCCCATTTCATAAAGGTAGAATAATCCCTATTCAATACTGTATGTTTGCAACTGTAATCAGATCATCTCCCTGGATGATGTGATTTAGTCAAGAGTGGTTGTTAAACTGGATTAGGTGACGACATGTCTCCACCCATTTGGGTGGGTCTTGATTGGTTTATTGCAGTCCTATAAAAAAGGAAATGTTTTGGAGAATGGGAGATTCAGAGAGAGCAGAGAATGCTGCAGCACCACAAAGTAGAGAGTCCACCAGCCAGCGATCTTTGGAGATGAGGAAGGAAAACGCCTCCCAGGGAGCTTCATGAAACTGGAAGCCAGGAGGGAAGAAGCTAGCAGATGACACCGTGTTCACCATGTGCCCTTCCGGCTGAGAGAGGAACCCTGACCGTGTTCACCATGTGCCTTTCCAGATGAGAGAGAAACTCTGACTGTGTTCGCCATGTGTCCTTCCACTTGAGAGAGAAACCCTGAACTTCATTGGCCTTCCACAACCAAGGTATCTTTCCCTGGATGCCTTAGATAGACATTTCTATAGACTTGTTTTAATTGGGACATTTTCTCAGCCTTAGAACTGTGAACTAGCAATTCATTAAATTCCCCCTTTTAAAAGCCATTCCATTGCTGGTATATTGCATTCCAGCAGGAGGCAAACTAGAACACCTGGCAACTGCTAATCTACTTGCTGTCTCTTAGAATTTGCTTATTCTAAATATTTCATATGCATGGAATCATTCATACAATGCTTGTCCTTTCTCTTTTTTTCCACAAAGTGTAATGTTTTCAAGGTTCATCCATGTAGCAGCATGATCAGCACTTCATTCCTTTTTAAGGCTCAATAACATTCCATTCTGGTATATACCACATTTTGTTTACCAATTCATCTGTGGATGGACATTTTGGATGTCTCCACCTTTTGGCTGTTGTGAATAATGATGTTATGAACACTGATGTACAAGTATCTATTTGAATCCTGCTTTCAATTCTTTTGGGTGTGTTCTAAGAGTGGAATTGCCAGGCCATATGGTTCTTCTGTGGGGAACCGCCAATCTGTTTTCCATAGTGGCTGCACCATTTTACCTTCCCACCAGTAATGCTTGAGGGTTCCAACTTTTCCATGTCTTTGCCAACACTTATTTTCCATTTTCAAAATAATAGCCATCCTTGTGGATATGAAATGGTATCTCGTGGTTTAGATTTCCATTTCCCTAATGGCTAATGATGTAGAGCACCTATCCATGTGCTTATTGGCCATTAGTAAATTTTCTCTGGAGAAATGTCTATTCAAGTCTTTTGCCCATTTTTAAATTGGGTTGTTTTTTGTTGTTGAGTTGTAGCGTATTTTTTTTAATGTATTCTGGATATCGTTCACTTATCAGATATATGATATAGTCTCCTGCTCTGAGGGTTGTCTCTTCACTTTCTTGATAATGTCCTTTCATGCACAACCATCTTTAATTTTGATGAAGTTCAATTAGCTATTTTTTTTCTTTTGTTGTTCATGCTTTTGGTATCATATCTAAGGATCCATTGCCAAATCCAAGATTATGTTTTCTTCTAAGAGTTTTCAGCTTTTAGCTCATACCTTTATGTCATTGATACATTTTGAGTTAGTTTTTTGTTTATTGTGCTGGTTTGATACTCTTATGCACCCCAGAAAAGTCATGTTCTTTTAATCCTAAATCCAATCTTGTGGGGGTAGGCCTTTGGTTTGGGTGGGATCTTTTGATTAGGTTGTTTCTATGGAGATGTGACCCACCCAATTGTGGGTGGGTCATTTAGATTAGATTACTTTCATGGAGATGTGACCTTGCCCATTTAAGATGGGTCTTAATTAGTTTACTGGAATCATTAAAAGAGCTCATGGAGAGAAGAGACTTCAGGACTGACACAGAGAGCAAAGAAATAAAACCAGGGCACAGATGTTTGGAGATGCTAAGCTAAGAGATGACATCCAGAGTTTTCCCTGGAGAAGCTAAATGGGGGCCCACAGATGCTTAGTGTGAAAGCCACAGGAATCAGAAGCTGAAAACAATGAACCAGAAGCAAGGACCAACTGACACCAGCCACATGCCTTCCCAGCTGACAGAGATGTTCCAGATACTGGCTGCCTTTCCTCCAAGAAGCTATCCTCTTGTTGGTAACTTAATTTGGACATTTTCTTGGCTTTAGAATTATAATTTAAATCCCCTTTGTAAAAGCCTATCCATTTCTGGTATATTGCATTCCAGCAGCTTTAGCAAACTGATACATATATGGTGTGAGATAGAGGTCCTACTTCATTCTTTCGCCTGTGGCTATCCAGTTTTCCCAGCATCGCTTGTTGAAGAGGTTATTATTTCTCCACTGAGTGGACTTGGTACCTGCGATGGTTAGGTTCATGTGTCAACTTGGCCATGTAATGGGACCGAGTTGTTTAGTCAAGTCAGCACTGGCCTGATTGTTACTGTGAAAACATTTCATGGACTTAAATTATCAGTCAGTTGATTGTGTCTATCGCTGATTACATCATCAATCAACTGAGGAGATTGTCTTCAGCAATGAGAGATGATTCATCCAATCAATCAAAGGCTTTAAAAGGAGAAGTGATGATTTCAGAAGTCAGAAGAGAGAATTTCCTTCTCTACTTCAGCCAGCCAGCTTCTCTTGGGGAGCTGGGGTTGAGGACCCATCCTGCCTATCATGAGGCTGGGGGATGGGGAAGATAGCTGCTGCTCAGAGAGTGAAATTCATCAGTATTCTCCTCAATTTGGCAACCTCTTCCTTCTGCCTTTCCTTGGATCCTGCACCTTCTACCAGACTCCAGATTTTCAAAATAGTTGATTCAGACCATTCCTGCCAGTTCCATAGTTGCTCTAGTGAGAAACGGATTCCTGGAGTGTCCTACTCTGCCATCTTACCACAATCCTTTCCCTAAAGTGATTTTAAACTTCGCAAACATCAGGTTTTATTATAGTACTGAGGATTCCAAGAGCTAGCAAAGCGGTTAAAAGATCGTTATTGGTGGGTGAACAATGGTGGCTCAGTGGCAGAGTTCTCCCCTGCCCTGCAGGAGACCCAAATTCAATTTCTGATGCCTGCCCAGGCAAAAAAAAAAAAAAGAGAAAAGATTGTTATTGATGGGAGGAATAGCTAGCCTAGAAAGAGAACGCTTATATTATGGTTATATAGCCCAATGCCTAGAACTAGCAGGCATTCAGTGAGTGCCTGTGGAATGAATGAATGAATAACATCATGTGTTCTGGAACAGTGAGGAGGCTAACTTAAGGGAAGTTAGAATCTTGATGGGAATAACTAAGTGGAGAATATGAGGAGACCTTGAAAAACCAAACCGGGGACTCATAGAATACACAAAGGTGTGAAGCAAATCCAACTCA
>PVIY010060916.1:0-11429 GCA_004026745.1 Myrmecophaga tridactyla | reverse complement strand
AACCTTCTTTCTGCAACCATTTTCTATCGTCTTCATGATTCTCTTGGATTTTCTTCAGTGCTCTTTCTTCTGTTTCCTATGTCTTATAACCTATATTTCCTTGACTAATGTTTTGCTTACCCCTTCACTTTGGGGTTTATTTTCCAACTTTTTATAGAGGAAGAATTGGAAATAACATTTTTTGAGAAATTGAGTCTATACAAGTATTTCTGTTTTACATTTGTCAATTAAGCAGGTATAGAAATGTGAGTTAGCAATAGCCTTCAAAATTTGGATGGCATCTCCCCTGTCTTCTAGCATTCATTGCTGAAAAAGAAATAACTGAAATCACCTTCTTACTGATGCCATGCATAAAACAACTTTTTACTTTTCTTGAAGTCCTCCTCTGTGCCTAGGTTACTAAAATTTTATGGTTTATATAACTTGGTGTAGTTTTATTTTCCCCTATTGTTTTGAGAACATCATGCTCTTTCCTTCTGGAAACTCATGCCTTTCCCTTCTTCAATGATTCTTTCTGCTTTTTATCCCTTTTCTCCTTTCTTTTTCTTTTCTTCTCTGCCATAATTCAAGAGATAGATCATTTTAGAACAATCTTCTAATCATTTTTACCCAGGCTTAAACTCTAAAAGGCTGTAAAGTTTATCTTTATGGTGCATATGCTGTATATGTCTATGCATATGTGCATGCATTTATGTGGATGTGTGTGTTTATTTGTATTTCCTTTGTGCCCTTGAGTTTGAGGAAGATTGACCACAAAGATTTTTATTGCAGACAATGAAAATTTGTGATCAGTTTTGTCTGTATCAAATGTTAGCAAATAGGAGTTAATATAACCAAAAGCTTGATATAGGAAATGCAATAAGAAAGTTGGGTTTTGTGTAATTTATTTTCACCTCTTACAACAGGACATAATAGAGAAAATACATGTTTTTCATATTAATTCATGGTATATATATTCAATATTCTTTAATCTTTAAAATAATCCTTTGAAGTAGTTGGTATTGGTGAGCTTAGAAAAAAAATGGTAAATACATGCTTTGAGGTAAAACTACTGACAGCTATTTGATGAAAATATACCATATAACTTCAAAATATGTTGTAAGCTGCATAACCCATAAAAGATCGTATTTTCAGTATTTCTTTAGATGTCTAAAGAAAGACTAGATTAATATTTTATTTTTCCACTGAAAATATTTTTCCTTTAGTATCTGCTGTACCAGACGCTATTCTGGGAACCACAGAGACAGCAGGATAAAAAGAAGATAATAATCTCTGCTTTCATGTAAGGCAGAGGAGACATATTTAAAAGGTTATTATAACATAAATCTTTATTTATATAGTGTTTTGGATGTTCCATTTGATTTTACAGCTGCTGACATCTACCTCTCCCCCAAAATCACCCTCCCTACAACAAATACATCCATAAGTATCTTTATAATTTATTAACAATAAATTTCAAAATTAAAATATGCTTGTGTTTAAAGGAGCCTATTAACCTAGATTTACTTAAGTATGAAAATAAATAAAAAGGCAAAAATAAAACCAAGGATGACAAATCTAATTATTTCACAGTACTTCCTGAAGCTGAAAGTAAATTTTGTGCATTTGATAGAGAAATAAATATTGAGCAAGAGATAAGGGACATTTATTTTTAGCTGTCTCCCAAATACACAAATATCAGAGATTAATTCAACAGAATATAAAATTTATAATTAAAATTCATGAGTGAGTAGAGTCTTTCCTCCTCTCTATGATTTAATGGAAAGGACCATTGAGCTACTGCTATAAAACAGCAGGGAAAACAAGATACAATGTAGATATAATATTATATAACAGGTAGATCATGACTGCAATCTCTGTAGGAAGATTCCCTTTTGGAGGGAAGTTTTAAATGCTGAGTATATAGAACAGGGACTCAATTAAGTCAAGAATCCTGACCAAGTTGAAGGGATATACATCAGCTTCAGGAGCCTAATGTGACTGGAATTTGTGGGTCAGAATCTGGAAGGAAGGGTCTATGCAGAAAACTGATTCTAGTCTTCTGTACAGGGTCCTGTTGATTACATATACCTAGGACACAAACCAGGCTTAAATAAAATTTTATAAAAGACCAAGCAAAAATATGACTGAAAGTAATAAGTTTAACAAAGAGGTCATAAAAAGAGGGAGACATTCTAGCTGTAACAACCCATAGCAGAGAGCATGTAGTGATCACCAAGGATGTTGAATGGAAACCCCAAAGCGATCTGCCTTAACAGTAGAGCCGAACTAGCCCTGGAGTGAAGGATGTTTTTGACATATCATGGAAATGTTTAAAAGCAGCCTTAAAATATATCAAACTGAGCTGCAAGTTGCTTCACTCTTGTCAAAATAAAACTCAACAATATTAAAATTAAGACAACAAAATCCCAACAATCAATAACATAAAAATTTCAATAACCAGCACCTAATAAATAATAGAAAGTGATTGGATTAACAAAGAAGGGAGAAAATATGATCTATAATCAGGAGCAAAATCAACCAAAGAAAAATACCTGGATAAAATAGCTAGTGTGTGTGTATGTATTGCACATATGTATATATGTATTTCTGGATATATATGTATGTATGTTTTTTAAACATATGGAAAAAAATAAAGCATGACCACAGTGAAGAGAGAAATAGAACATAATAATAAAAAAAACATGCGCTATGTTTATTCAAGGATGAAAAATAAAATGTCTAAATAAAAAAAAGTCACTAGCTGCGATTGATACCAGACTCAATACTGCAGAAAATTGGTGAATTGGAAAAAGTAATAATAGAATACATCCATAATGAAGTGCAGAGGAAAAATGTTAAAACAACATTAATATAATCTCAGTGAATTGTAAAACAATGTGAAGTGGTCTAACATACATATAATCAGAGGGCCATATAGAGGAGATAAAGGAACAGGCAGAAACATATATGTATAATTGAAAAAGAATGGTCAAGAAGTTTTATGTCTTATGAAATTGTAAACTCACAAATTGAAAAAGTGAAATAAACTATGATTAGGATACAGACAAAAAAGAAATAAAGTCAAATACCCACAGGATCATCATAAAGACAAAGATAGAATATATAATTTTTAAATTAGAAGTAAAAACATGAAAGATCTAATATAAAGGAGATGGAAAAAATAGACAAACAGAAGTAGACCAAATGAAAAATATGAATGGGATTATATCCACTTATGTGCTAATAGAACAGTAGTTAAAATAAATGTAAATAGATTCATCTGCCGATTAAAAGAGACTCTCAAATTAGATAAAAACAAAACAACTACATGATCCACAAAGACATGTCTACATACTACAACCAGTATAGCACAAAAATGTCATAATGTTAAAATAAAATGAGATAAGGAAATAAAATGAACCAGCTAAATATGGCTCAAAAGAAAACTGAACTAGTACTCTAACATAAGACAAAGTAGAAAATAATTATAAACTTATAACAAAGATAAAGGATAAGCCTTTAAAATGCAAAAAGAAAATAAAGAACTGTTCATCATAAATGCAAATGCAGTTGAATCTTGTTCAAAATTTGACAAGAAATATTGACAGATTTCAGGTAGGAATAGCAAATTCTGAGTTCAGCTGAAAATTTTAACGCAACTTTTTCTGAAAGTAGTAGAATAAGCAGACAAATAAATGGAGATGTCAAAGAACTGATCAATACAATCAATGATCACATACACATAGATGAACACACACTTAAATGTACACAAACATAAAAACATTCTTTTTGAGGTTAAGCAAAATATTTATAGGATATAATTTCATACACTGAAAAAGAAACATGAATAAATTGCAAAGTCTCAATACAGATTGCCATCTGTGACCTTAATAAAGTATAATTAGAAATAAAATGTATGAGGATAGTTAAGAAAGACATATCTTTGGAAATAAAGTGCCATGAATAACTTGTTTTAAGAAGGAAAGCATAATAGAAATTAAAATATTTTAGAACTTGTTGAAAAGAAAAATTTTGTCTAAATTTGTAGAACACAGGTGAATAACACAAGAACTTTAATTCATATTTATACATAATAAATTAAAAAGTTGGAATATGTCCTAGTTTGCAAGCTACTGGAATGTAAGATACCAGAAACAGAATTCCTTTTAAATAAGAGAATTTTGTAAGTTTACAGTTCTAAATCCATGAAAATGTCCAAATTAAGGTACCAACATAAGGCTATCTTCACTCAAGAAAGGCTGATAAAGTTCAGGGTTACTCTCTCAGCTGGAAGGGAACATGACAATATCTGCCTGCATTCTCTCCTGGCTTCTTGCTTCGTAAAGCTTCCAGGGGACATTTTCTTTATGAATAGCAAATGGTTTCTGGGTGCATGGGCTCTGTTGGTTCTGGTTGCTCTGTTGGTTCTCGTGGCTCTAAAGCTTTTTCCAAAATGTTTCCTTCTTAAAGGGCACCAGTAAGCAACCACACCTTGAATGGGGGGAAGACATCTCCATGGAAACCGTCTAACCAAAAATTGTGGAAACATCCACAACTGGGTGGGTCCCATCTCCATGGAAACAATAAAACAAAATTCCACCCAGAACTACTAAATGAGGATGAAAGGCCATGGTTTTTCTGGGTTACATAACAGATTCAAACTGGCACAGTATATAACTTTACATATTTTATCATATATTAGACATATATTATTTTTAAAATGTATCACTAGAATTCATGATTTTAGTAAAAACCACCAATTATGTTATAGGATATAATTTATAACTATAATTTTATTTTTGTAATTCAGTACTTTATCCCAACGACCAGAAACATACTGCAAAACCAAAACCCTGTACCACAAATATGTCGTCATTTTTTGGTTTTCTTTATTACCTAACTCAGTGAAATTTAAACATTATCTGTGGATCTCTGTTAGGCCTATGTCTTACATATATTTCAATTATGGAAAAAATTATGTTTGTCCATATTTGTTACACAAATTTGAAATGCTGATAAATGATGTTTCATAGAAATTATTCTTCCTTAGTTATTCATTTTTAGACATTTTATATGATTATAATATTGTATTGGTCACTTTTTCTAAACTGAATGCTAAAATAGGAAAACAGACTATTATTTCAAGTGACATTTATCAATTGCCTGTTATTCACATTTTATTATTGTGTGAGTTTTATTTTTAATATTGTTATAGTTACAAAAAGTAACTATACATTACATTCATTCACCAAAGAAATGAATGAATCACTTAGAAAATTTTCATTGAAGTAAAATACGTGGTGAAATAGTTTTACCGAAATAATCATATTTATGAAAATATTACATTAAGAATATAGATGTAAATAGGAAGCTGGTCATAGAAAATGCAGAATATGAATCTCTATTGAGGTGGAATGAGAACATTATAAAAAAAAAGATTTCCACATAAGCAACCCAAAAACTGTAAAAAGAAGGCAAACAATGGGTATCTAAAATCTTGTATGGACCAGACCAACTAAACATTCACAATTTCTTTCCTATTTTTCTGAATGTTGCACGACGTTATCAATACTCATTAGGGTTTTGCATCATTGTAGAACTAAGACAGGGATCATTGTTAAGATTATTGATTGATTTTATTCATGTATTGTAGAGCAATCATGAAATGTTTTCCAGTACAAAATTGACACTCATGGCAAGGGAATAAGCATCCTTCAGCTTAGTAATCAAGGCAAACTTTGCTAGGAAAGAAAAAATAATAGCTACTGGATAAAATATAAGTTTAATAATAGATTTATGTCAAAAGCACTAAGATGCTCTGCCAAGGGAAAACTTTACACATGGATTTTGGTAATAAGGGAATAGAATGAATATAAATAATTAAATATATATAGTTTATTTAATAAATAAATAAATAATATATATATATATGATATATACCAAGTATCCAAATAATACCAAACAAATAAATTTCAGATATTTTATGTGACTTGCCATGTTTTGTGGTCTAGGAAACATTTAATATGTTGCATAGTCAGAACCTTAAATTTATCAGAAAAATATTATTCCTTTTATTTTATTTATTTATTTATATATTTTTTAAATTTGCATATGGGCAGGAAGCACCAGGGATCGAACTTCAGACCTCCAGCACGGCAGGTAGGAGCTCTGTCTGCTGAGCCACGGCAGCCGCCCACATTATTCCTTTTAATGTTTAGGATAAAATATTCAGATATTTTTAAAGACAAACTATGATAGGAATAAGTTGGAAACTAAGAGCTTGGCTCATCCCTCCCTATATAGAGTATAAATTGATGCTGCATTATGGGTATATTAAAAAGAAAAGACAGATCTGGATATGTCACAGGAATGAGGAAATGCCATTACTAAATATAAATAAAGATGGCCCTGGCTTGTGAATTGAAATATTCAACTTTTAAAATTTTAAACCTAATATACACATTGTGTTAGTTCATGCAATGTAACATTGCTAAAGGTTTTCCCAGAGAAATAGCTCCTAAATTTCTAGGTGCATACTCAATAGTCAGATTTATCTGCTGAAGCTCCCAAGCATTTGTTGCCATTCCACAACCTGTAATTATAAGTTGAGATTTTAAAATAATTATAAATAAGGGAAGAAAATTAATTACATGGATAAAACAACTGGAGCTAAAATTAAATCTATCAATCACCAATGTCTAGAATGATCTCTTAGTCTACATTTGGTAAATCTTGTAATCCCTCCAACAGATATAAAATCATTAGTTTTATATTATTATTATCATTTTTACCACAAAATGTAATCCTTTCTACTTTAAAAATACTTTTTGTCATTACAATTCACCTAGAATTGGGGTGGGCTTCAATTCTGTGTTGAAGAACTTTGAGTTGGTCTCAGCTACAAAAGTTTGAGAAACACTGATCTAAGTGTCCTGGAGGAGGTGAAATAATACAAAAATTTGTTATATTGCATTGTACATTGTTTACAGTAAAATTTTTCTTCTTAACATAGCCTCCTATGGACATCTCATTAGGTTTTATCATTGAAGTCATCTTTGACTTCAAGTCTAGCTGTTAAATGCCCACACATTTAAAAAGAACCGTATAAGAAACATTTGGTAGTCTTAGATAGAAGCAAAGCTCAGAACATGCCAAAGATATGAAGTTTCCAAGAATATATTCTTTGCCTAACTACTTTATTTAGAGCATAAATGAATTTTACCAGACATTATTAATTCACAATTATATAAGTATGTTAATAGGAGAAAAACACTTTAGTGGTTCAATATAACAGTTTGATGTAGAAAATAAACCTTTGGAAAACAGGGAAAGAGCAGACACACTGTATTATTATGTAATATAATAATATTGTATTTTTATACTATATTGTATTAATTTATCAAGCCCAGGTGTGATAGGCTTGTTAAATTATATCATGCAACATAGCCATACTTAATTAACTAAACCCAATGTATGATTTTCCAGAAAATATTTATCAAAAATAATTCCATTTGTGTCAATTTTATATTCAGACATGACTACTTGTTTTCATACTACAAAATATATACATCTTAAATTATCTTGATTATTCCTTATAGAAGTCTTTCTTAATTCAGAGGCAATATTGCATTCTAGTTAAGAGAAAATGCAGTCATAAATTCAGATGTGTTTAAACTCTATCTTTCCACTTGCCTCTATTTTTTCAGTTATAAAATCAAAATATCAATTGTACCTACCTCACATAGATTTGTAAAGTGTCGATGGGATGATATATATAAATAATGTATATCTGCTTGGGGTGTATTTGTTAGTGTTCAAGGTGTAGATAATATCATCTTAGTACTCTTAGTAGTAAATTTTTATTTATTTAGAAATGTTTTCATATATTGATAGAAAGAAAGAAAGAACCCTGCTATAAATGGAATAAATGTCAAAGTTAAAATTTTTCGATTTCAACATTTTCCCATTCTTTCTATATAAAACCCTTTGTGAATATCCACCTGAAAGCTTCATAGTTTCTGAATATGTTAATAGTAATGATCACCTCATAGAAAATAGAAATCGTAATGGTCACCTCATAGATAAAATAATTTTTCATCAATAAGCTTTGAGAGACAAATTACTTCCACTTCTGGTTCAGACGAATATGTCCCACGAAGTTGTTGCTCCCACAATAAGAACTAAACATAGTCTGGATAAGCTAAAAAAAACATGATTTTGAAAAGCTCCTTAGAGCCTTGATGACATACAAGACAAAACAAAAGAACAGAAACAAAAAACAACTAAATTCCAGAAAGTGCCGGACAAACACACATCTACTCTCATCTCTGGCAGAATTGTGCAAGAAAGAGGAATACTGAGAGATGGATGAGGAGAAACTAGTCAGATTTTAACAAACTTAATAGTTACATGTGGGCTGGGGTGGCAAGATTAGAATCCAGAGCAATACACGAAAGAGAAAATTTCACCTGCCTAAAATCATTACTCATTTTTCTTTATTGAGTGCAGGAGATGATGCAGGTAGGAGTGCTCGAAAAAGGCCTTTTGGCACTCTAAGTCTTCCAATATAAATTCTTTCCTCAGGAGAAAAGAGCAGAGAGGAACCCTTTGAACACCCCAGGCTTTCACCTACAAGACACTGCATGCATAGCAAGGAAACTAAGAAAAATGCTCCCAAAGAATTCCAAGCCTCCATATAGTACTCTGGTCCTATAAAGTTAGGAAAGGGATAACTAAACTGAAAGAGATTTAATTAGGCACAGAAAGCAGAGGGGAGAGCTAGAGATCATTAAAACGCCACGGAAAACCACAAATCTGGTAATGCAGCTGTGAAGCAGCATCAGATCTCCCACATATTTGAAAAATCAGAGGTTTCACTCCAAAGCAAGAAATACCTTTGAAATATTTCCAATAGTCATATTCCTTGTCCCAGTTCTATTCTTAAAATATTCAAAAACAGTGGTCATCTGTATCATACTAAAGCTCCACCAAAGCTCAAACCCAGATTAATTACAGATAAAATTTCCTGAACCCCACAATTTTGGTTTAATATAAAAAAGAGACCTTCCCTCTTTCTTTCATTTAATATTATTTACTAATATCAAAAATATCATGTTAAAAAATTTTCAGTAGAAAATTTATTACAAGATACATGAAAAAATTCTGTAGAAACATAACCCAAGGCCAAAATAAGAAACAATCAATAAACACAGTCCAAGAAGTTGCCCAGTTACTAGAATTATCAGAGGGCTTTAAAATAATTTAAAATAAACATTCTTATATATTTGAAAAGATGGACAAGACTTATGAAGAGATAGGAACTTTTATCAGAGATATAGACAGTATAAAAAATCAAAGGAATGTTCAAAAAGAAATGTATGACATCATAATGGCAGAAATAATTTGATGTGTAGAATAGACCTAAGGAAGGAAAAGATGAATAACCTTGAAGAAAGATTGAAAGAAAATATCCAAATAAAAAGGAAAAGAGGGAAAAGGAAAAATAGCTATGAAAACATCCTGAGGGTCTGATATCTATGGGATAATATCAAATAGTTTAATAGTTTTCCAGAAAGAGAAAAGAGAATATATGAGGAAAATAAATTTGTGGAAAGAAGATGGCTGAGAACTTCAAAACTGATGGATAAAAATGTACCCAATATATCTAATGAATTCCAACTAAGATAATAAAAGTCTATACATAGTCATATTGTCAGCTAGTAAAAACCAAAGATAAAGCTATCATAAAAAGATCAAAAAAAAGCAATCATATTGAGGAAATAAAAATATCAACATTGATGACTTTCACCTGAATAATTTGAGAGAGAAGATAATAAAATGACAACAATAAAGTGTTGAAAGAAAAAAATTCATAGTTGTATTGTGTTAGGGTTTTCTAGAGAAACAGAATCAACAGGAAATATTCGTAAATACAAAATTTATAAAAGTGTATCACGTAACTGTGAGAACATAGAGTCCAAAAGATGTAGGGCAAGCTGTGAAGCTGATGATTCCAATGGATGGTCTAGACAAACCACACAAGAGAGGCTCGCCAGCCAAAGCAGGAAGAGAGCCTGTCTCTTCTGAATCCTCCTAAAAAGGCTTCCAGTGATTAGATTAAGCATCATTCATAAAAGAAGACCCTCCCATTGGCTGATAATGAATGGAATCAGCTGTGGATGTGGCTGACGTGATCAGGACTTAATTCTATGAAATGTCCTCATAGCAACAGACAGGCCAGTGCTTGCCCAACCAGACAAACAGGTACCACCACTTGGTCAAGTTGACACATGAACCTGACCATGACAGTCCACCCCTTGTCAAGTTGGCAGCATCACCTTAAACCATACTTAATTTTTAAACAGAAAACAATAAAACACATTTTTTCTCTCCTAACAGTACTCAACTATGCTGCATATAAGTGTAAACACGTTAAATTTCTCCAGAATAGGGTGCAAATCCTTGGGTAATATTCATTATTAAACTTGATATCCTACAACTTAAATAGTATAACATGAACAAAACAGCATTACGGTCCTTATTTCTGTAACTGATCATGCGGTCATAGTTCATATTTATCACTACCTTCTTCCACTACCCATTCCATGTTCCCTTTACCCTCAAGAATCACTTCAGCTGGCCATGGTTCTTTGCCTGTGGGGTGACCCATACCTTCATTCCTGAAGTTTCAGAGCCATTGGTAGTCCTGCCTGGATTGGGTTGTTGCAGTTTTCCATTGATTTTAATCACAGGGCATGGTAGTACTAAAAGAGGCCCTAAGGGATCCCTTATATTCTTCCTTACCTCCATTGGGTAGTTGAAGTCCTATTTCCCCCTGAAAGTCAGGGTCAATCACCCTAGCCAGTAATATAATCCCCTTCTTGGCTTGCTGATCCAGGGGCCTTAGTAGCCCACAGTGACCAGGCAGCAGTCTTAGATTCCAATTCAATGGAATCATTGTTGTTTCTCCTGGTGCTGTTTCTCCTTTTGGAACTAAAACCTGTAGACCAGCAGAGCTCAGAGTCGCAGGCACAGGAAGCAAAAATTTTCCTAGTGGATCACTAGGGGTAATAGTGAGTGGTGGCGCTCCCATTTCCACCTCTTGGTTCCTAGACCCATGGATCCTGGCTATGAAAGAAATAGCACCATACATCTGATGCTGATTCAGAGCATATACAACTTCCTGGAGAACATTACCCCAGCCTTTCAAGGTATTGCCACCTAGTTGTCAACATAATTGAGTTTTCAAAAGGCCATTCCACCTTTCTATCAATCCAGCTGCTTCTAGATGATGGGGAACATGATAAGACCAGAGAATTCCATGAGCATGTGCCCATTGCCGCACTTCATTTGCTGTGAAGTGTGTTCCTTGATCAGAAGCAATGCTGTGTGGAGTACCATGATGATGGATAAGGCAATCTGTAAGCCCATGGAGGGTAGTTTTGGCA